>JANPWX010000175.1:2185399-2269634 GCA_024734555.1 Trochalopteron elliotii
GTAAGTCTCCCAAGTAGGCATTCTTCATCCATCTTGCCATAGTTTTCCATCATCACCAGTCTCTGACAGACCATACCTTTTTACTAATTAACTTCTACCAGTCATTCAGGAGTGATATTTTTCTAATAAAAAGCTTCATTTTTTAATACCAGTCATCTCAGTTAGTTTCTATTCTATATATCAATCAACTTAAAATTCAACGGTGTATTTTCTCCTTATACCAATAAAGGTACGACTTTAAAGGTGTTCCCTGAAACTGATCTCTTGCTTAAGGTTAGGAATGCAGTGCTTTCAGAAAAGCACTAGGATGTTTCTTAAACCTAAGCCACTTTTCCTCTTGGGTATCCAAAAATTAAAAAGTGCACAAATGCAGCTCTTCTGCCTGTAAAATGCATTGAGAGTGAAAGTATAAAAGCTCCTGTTCAGATTATTACTTATCATGTTTTTGTCTCTGTGTCAGTGGAGACATTTTCTCCTACAGCAGAGCAGCATAAAGCCCAACACTTAAAGGCAGTTCAAAAAGTTTATATGATTTATCTTGTTCACAGTAAACCATCCGGCTGCATTCAGAACACCATGAAGACACAAATTAAGCTGCACATCTCATTGCTTCTTTGCAGTTCTGCCTACACATTGATCTCTGCTGGAGTTTCAGTGACATGACATTTCCCTGCAGGATCAATAACCATGCCTGCATAGGTGTCTGGGCTCCATGGTGTACAAGCAACTTTCAGAGCCATTCAGCTCCCCAGCACCACTCTACATAAATATATGGATTTGAATCAAAGGGAGCTGGTGGTGAGAAGCAAATAGGAAACAACACAATGGCAGAAATAAAAGTTCTCAACAGAACTGAGTGGAGGAGCTGTCAACTGGAAATGCTCAGTGGTGGAACAATTAACACTTTCCAGACACAAGCTTAAGAGAAAAAGGATTTTAACAACTTAAAAGAGTCCAGAATGTTGGGCAATATTTCAGTAGGTGCAAAGGGCAGATTGGACAGACACATTCTAATAGATAAGAGGATAGAAACTGCAGCTGCCAGTCCTGTGTCGACTGTACATTTGAAGTTTTGGCTTGGCAAAGCTGGGTTTAGTTCACTCTGACCACCTGATCAGATTCTAAGATAAATGAGGCTCATTTGGAACTGTCAGACTAATAGACAGAGGAGAAGGAGAAGGGGTCACAGTATCCTCAAGAATCAGTTTAAAATTGGAAGTACCACAGGAATCACATGCTTAGATGTAACTCTGCTGGGAATAACTAAACTTGGAACCTTTAATGGGTAGTGCTACTACTGTCAGTTTAGCTCTGGCTTTTCTGACTCATCACATCCAACTAAAATGTCCTGATTTTTTCCTAGACCCTTTCAAAGGTAACCAGCTATGCTCTTCCCAAGTGAAGTCTGGCTGTAACTCCAAACACTTCTGACTCCAGCGAACTCTCAGGCAGTATAGAATGAAACTAAACAATTTAGGTTGATCCACACCAGAGTAGTGCAATGCTCCCCAGAAAGCCTCTTCGGGTGCTCACACAACCCCTCAATTCATGCTCTGGGACATAATTGCCCCAAAAATACAAGTTTTGAGGCATCACTGCATTTCAGGCTCTTTGACCTGAAAA
Source organism: Trochalopteron elliotii (assembly GCA_024734555.1). NCBI lineage: Eukaryota > Metazoa > Chordata > Aves > Passeriformes > Leiothrichidae > Trochalopteron > Trochalopteron elliotii. Next base: position 2,187,023 of record JANPWX010000175.1, read on the forward strand.
ATGCATTCCAAACCTATTCTATGGCTACATTTTGGTTTAGACTCTTCTTGTTCACAAATAGCAACTTTAAGAAAAAAACAGCACATATTACAGAATGCATTAAATACAGAGTATGAAAAGAAACATGACAGATTATTTTTGTACTATCAAAGTCACCATTTTAATGGACATCAGGAAGGAGGAAAAAGAAAAAGAGCACAGTTTATGCATGCAGAAGAGAAAGAGGGTGAACTGACCATAAGCTTCTTGCCGAGCCTCCTGTCTGGCATTCAGCACCTCCACATAGAAGGGACAAAAGACACATGTTCCTACTAAAACAAGGAAGAAGGAAAAGAATGTTCAAGCAGTGAGAGAGACCCTTGCTGGGCTGCCTTCCAGGAAGGGGAAGAGCTAAGGAGAGGAGGGAACGATAGCCCTGGTTAAAGAAGACTTTCTGTCTCTGCACACAAGAGCCCCTGCACTGCACACTTTGACCTTTGCCAGACTCTTCTCCAAGGTACCCAGCTACAGTCTGAGAAGCAATGGGCATCACCTAAACCACAGAAAACTCCATTCAAACATTTTAAGAATCCAATTTCACTGTGAAGGTATTTAAAGATGGGAATTAATTACCTGGAGAGACTGTGGAGTCCCTACCCTGCTCCAGCTGACCCTGCTTTGAGCAGAGGGCTTAAACCAGAAAACGTCCAGAGGTCACCACTTCTGACTGCAGAGATTTTATGATTCATTATCTCAGAGGTCACAAATGAAAGAAGTATTTGGTATACTGTTAAGCAAGAAGCAGAAATTAAAACAAGGCCTTTCAGCAGAAAGGTAAATTCCATTTCACTACCCCAAGTTTATAAATCTGAAGGTGTTAGGAAGTTTTTGGAAATAGAGGTCTCAGAAAATGGTAAATAAATATGTTTCTCACTGAATAAAATAAAAATCACAATGATTCCAGGTTTTTCCAAAGCAAATGAAATAAAGTTACATATGCAAAGTATACCATTTCATCCTCTTTCTGAACAACCAAACTGCTAAATGTCTTCTATTTGTATTACTTCTGTCATACAATTTGTAAAGTTTGAGGCCAGGACCATTCTTGCACTTGAAACCAATGCTGAAGAGAACAAGCTGCAATATAAAGTGAACATTTTGTCTCCTAAACAAATTCTTCATAAATTATCCCAACAATTTAACACACAGATGTGTGAAAATCTGTTTATGATTGTCTGAAATCACACCTTTGCTCTTCTGACTTTTTGCTGAACTTATAATCTCATTCAATACTGACAGAAAATCCACCTCTTTTACCATTGCAGGAATAACAGCTGCTTAAGAAAATGGAAATTCCTACATTTTCATTTGCCATTTTCCTGGGTAATTCTCCTGGAATTACCAGTAGGTTATGTTCTTTTAAAGGCCAGAAAAGAAACTTAAATTTATTCTTTTATCCTTCCAAATTGCTTCTTTGAAGCATCTAATTCTTTTTAAGATCAAAATTACTTCAGAAGTCAGCAATGGGACATCATTAGAGTTGCAGTTTCTCTTCTGCAAACAATTGTTTATTTCTAAAATTGCCCATAATATTATGATTAGAGAAGCTGTCAGAAAAGAAGCAATTGTTTGTTCTATCATATTGCGATCATTCTCCTTGGAAATCCAGAAAAGTTGTTCCATTGCACACTCTGGAGGATAATCTGGATCTGGATCTCAGGGCAGAGATTTAATTTAGAGTAAATATCAGGGAGAAAGAACAGAGGAAACATCCTCAAATAGGATGAAAAGCCAGTAAAAGCTATAAACACAGAGGAAAACACTACTGGCTAAAGAAGCATCTTCACTGCATATTACTGAAAACTGAGACATGCACTGAAAAGAGAGCCCTGCAATATACCCAGTTTCTACACTCCTCCACCAGCAAAAGCTATTGACCAATTTTGGAGACCAAGCATTGGCCACATTTATGTCCAGTAGTCCAGGGACAAAGCATGCAGCCAAGAGGCAGGTTCAGGTGCAGATTTAAAGCAGGCAGAACGGGGCTTCAAATATCTTCCATGCAGTCTGTAGCCAAAGTGTGAAGTCCTTTCTCCCAGAAGCCACCAGTTCCTTACATTTCAAAACTATTATTCAACAGGATGGAAAAGTATAACTTATCTGGGTGGAAGGAATGCAAGCCAACATTAACCTAGATTATGCATCATACATTATACTCTAACTCACAAGGGAAGAAGCCAAGTAGCATGGATAAAGATATCAGAAATTTATGGAGGGTATAGATCTCACTGTAACAAAAATGTAAGGCTGATTGGATGGGGCAAAATTGAATAACTTTATTTCAGAACTGGTCAATTAAAACATACATGCAAAAAAGCATCAATATATGGAAGAGAAAGGCCATTTTTCTAAGCAAATTTCTTCAGCATGTCAGCAATACTTCGAGTTGCAACTAAATTCATGGCTTGAAATTATTCAGGGAATGGTTAAATAATGCAATGCATCAAATCCATTTCAAAATTAACTGCATTTTCGACTTTCTGGCCACTGCAAATTATTCTCAGTTGTAATTTACAATAGGCAAGTGTTAATTTACCTAACCCATATTTTATGAATATGTATTGACTAATTGCAAGTCCATGGTTCGGGATAAATAAATACGCAATTTATATTCAGATAAGTCACACAATCAATTTTCAATCTCCTGCCTCAAATACAGTATCAGACTGTGACAGGTTTATTTGCATTGACAAGAGGTGTCATAGTTCTGTGAACTGCAAAATGGAAATGTCAAACATTATTCAGCAGCCACCAGTGGATCATGCCCAGCAGTAACATCCACAGCAAAACCTCAGGATGTCAGTGGCCTGTCTGCTGCTGTTTGACTACAAATTGAACACAACTCTAATCTAAGCAGGCCAGTCTTCACCCAGGGATCAGTTGTGGTGGCAATTTTGTTTCCTGTGGTGGACTGCTAATTTGATACTTCCTCAGCTACCCAGAGATGAGAGCAGTAGTTCTGCCATTAGGTAATGGGAGAAAAGCATGGGACTGTGCCCTCTGCATACTTGGGCTTGGCCTTTCAGGTCACAATCATTGTTAAGAGCAGTTAATCAGGCTTTCAAATTAGTGCAAAAGGTTTATTCTGTCTCCTTTTTGAGTGCCAGGGCTCATCTTAAATGCTACATCAGGGATTTTTGTTTTGCTAATAGAGCTCCCACATCACTGTCTGCTTTTAGCACTTTATTCACTACCATTAATTTTTTTCAATTAAATAGAGCATGCTTAAATAATATTCCAGGTTGAAGTATTCCTGACCTTTTCTTTAACCAGGCATCTTAAGATTCACTTTCTCTCTCCCAAACTAAATCTGCACACTGAAAAAAACAGTCCAGGAGAATCCTTTGTATGCTTTGTGCAAGCGTGCTTCAGAGTCCTGCAGAGAAATAAATACCTTAGTCTGTACAGATTTCTGTGTTCCTTGGATGGGGCTTCATCTTTCCTCCTCTTTCTCCTGATGAATTCCTGAAGGATGACTGAATTACGACCTGGGGTTTTATTTTCACTGCTTGACTCAGTCACATGAACATAAGCTCATAATGCTACAGTAGGTGCTCCAGGGTGCTGTGCATGCCTTATTTGTGTTTATCCAAGATGTGAGTTACCTGGAAATCTTCTGCTACCCATGGTAGCAGAAGGGGGGGAAAGGGGGTGGTAGGAGGAGGAGGGGGGTATAAGGGCAGCCCCAAATATTTCAGGTGGACCTAAATCTCTTTATATAGGAAATGAAATTGTATCATGACCTACAAACCTGATGGATGAGATCAAGCAGAGGAGAAACAGTTAAACTTAGCAAACAGGGTAAGTTGTTCGTTCAGCTACAGCACTGAAGGTATTCTGATTCACTCAATAACTATTTCCTTACTAGCAGCTTTAGAGCTACTTAATGATGTCGTTATACCCACAAGACCACCTGTCAAAGAGGGGAACACAATGAAAGTGATGAGGTGGTGGAGTGAGACGGGGAAGATATATTCATTAGAGACACGAGAAGGCAGCTGGTGTTACTGGGCATAAAAACGAGGTTGGGGAGCCTTGTTAAAAGTTATGTAGTCTCCTAAAGAATTACAGGAAAAAAAACCAGCAAAAAAGTTTGGTGTTATAGAAAAGGATTGGCAATTACAGACCTCCTTTAGTTATACTTCATATTAAGGGAAATACAGACAAAAGAGTAAATCACAGTTTTAATCAGTACTAAAAAAAGATTCATTAAAAAAAAAAGCTTCCAGTTTCATTTCTTGAAATGAAATGAAATTCTTCTTGGTGTGGGATTCAGTGAACAATTTGAATGGAGTCTGCAGACTGGAGTTAATTATTTGCATTAGCATTTCAGATGGCTCCCATGTAAATACCAGCTCTTTGGTGTGCTATGGTCATAGACAAAAACTAAGATAAATGCTTGATTTCCCTCATAGAATCCTAAATTATGTCATTTAATAGGTCGTCAACAGCACGGGGATTGAATGATACAGGCTTTTGAAAACTGCTCTGGGATCTAATTAATTGGGACAAATTATCCAAAGCAGCTTGGCATTGAGGAAGGAGGACAGACTCAGGGAGAAAGAACAGACGGATGCAAAAAAAGAAAGCAGAAAGACCTTTGTTGCTCTTGAAAAGCTGAGCCTTAAGGCCACTTTGAAAGGATCTTGCACCATGGTTTTGTGGCTCATTATTATGCATGTGACACCTAAATGTTCTTATTTGCTGCTCCCTATGCCCAGAATTTAATTTCTCATTGGAGGATCAGACTCAAAAAACCCAGAAAGTTTTAATGGAAGTCGAGTGTGTGGTTGAGGCTGTTCAGCTTGGACCCTCCAATCTCACCCTGTAACAAAGCTGTTTGCAGCTGTGTGGGGAGAACCTTCCTGAAGGATGAGCCCTCTACTCCAGAAGGCAACAGTCAGCAGCTGTAGGAAGCTGGGGGAGTCAGAATAGAAGATATCCCTCCCTCCCCAATCCCATAACTGACAGAACTGGGCAGAGACTTCCTGAGCCATGACCTGAAGTCTCCTGGAGAAGTGTCCCCTGCCCCTCCCCAGTCTGGTACTGCACCACAGTGTCTCCTGTGGGATGATGATGCCATGTCACACACTAACACAAATATACCACAGAATATCACACAGCAAATATACCACAGAACAGTTTGGGTGGAAGGGAACCTTTAACACCATCTAGTTCCAATCCCTCTGCTGTGGGCAGGAACTCCTTCCACTAGAGCACCATCCACTGGGTCAGGGCCCCATTCAACCTGTCCTTAGGTATTTCCAGGGATGGGGTGGTGGGCAATCTATTCTAGTGTTTTACCCCTCTAGTAAAGAGGGGTACACACAGAGGGAGGGAAAGTAAAGAGGGAACACACTCTGGGCAATCTATTCTAGTGTTTTACCCCTCCCATTGTAAAAGCTTCTTCCTTCTATCTAGTCTGAATCTTCCTTAAAACCAGCACTCCTTATACTACCACAACAGGATAAAATCTCTATCCCCACCTTTTTCTGAAGCTCCTTTTTAAGTATTGAAAGGCTGGAAAAAGGTCTCCCTGGAGCTTTCTCTGCTGAAAAACCCTAACTCTCTGAGCCTTTCCTCACAGGGCAGATGTTCCACCTGTGACTAAAAGTGTTTTGGGTATTCAAGCCACTTTACTCTGCTGTCATTTCTCAAACCATGATACCCACCCCACAGGCCTGGAAGACAATCCTGTTCCCTCTGGCTGCTCAGAGCCCTTTGTCAAGAGCTGAATACATCAATATTAGTGGGCATGGAGGATCATCACCAGCATAATGATAGCAAGACATAAACTGTGTGATTTAAGCATGCCCAGCATGCACAAACATCTGGTATGTACATACATCACTTTAAATTCAGACAATATAATCAGAAGTCAATGAGATCCTGACATTTTTGGGCTTGGCAGAATCTACTTAGTGCTCCCCAGAAATGGATCATACACCACACAGCACATCCAAGCACTGACAGTGACTCTTACATTCAGCTCCTTTCTCTTCAAGTCCACAAACACTCTAGCAAGCAAGCACCCTTGTGAAATATCAAACCATCTGCTGATCTAACCTCACTGGAATTTCTTCAGTGGAATTTCTTCCAGTACAGAATTTGACTGGGCAACGTTTGGCACACCTAGTCGTACATCAGCACTCTAGGACATTCACAGAAATTTCCTGACGTCGTGCCTTATGAATCTTCACCCCAGAACATCACAGTCACTGACTTAGGAAGCAACCACAACAAAACTTAGATGCAGTTCAGTTTGTAAAGATGCATAGACTGTCTCCTGCCTCCCAGCCCTGAGACCTGAGGTCCTGATCTGACATTGAAATCCTTCCCTACCATCCCATCAACTGTCTGTTCATTTCCCTTCTGCATTGTTTGCTCCAGGTATGACCAGGCTGCTTTCAGGTTCCTCCAAAACCACCTCTCCACCAAGCTGAACAAGACCCATGCCCTCAGCCTTTCCTCACAAGGCAAGTGCTGCAACCCCTCATCATTTTGGTGGCCATCATGCAATTTCAACCAATTTCTTATACAGACAGACCTAACACTGGACCCAAAACTCCATGTGCTTTCTAAGGAGCACTGATTGATGATCACTTCCCTTGATCAGACTGTTTACCTGCTGATACAGCTCAGAATGTTGTTGACTTTCATTCCAAAATTAAAAATGGAGCAGGCAACAAAAATAAGCATCCAGCATTTGTCAGATGTGGATACAGTGCATACACACAGCTAGAATTTTTAATCAAAACTATCAATAATTAAGCAGTAAGGAATAAGTAGATGGCAAATGCCATCCTCAAACTGAAATATCTGCAAATGTATTGAATGTACTGTACTTACAAAAAGCATAAAAGATATAAAATTTCAACAAATGTTTTCCCATAGAGTAGTTCATCCAGATGTGCTAGAAATCATAGTTTATAACAGCAATTTTCTGAATAACATTGTTTTAATATGTAAATACTTTATTTACACAATGAAATTTTGATTTATATTGCTGCCCTCAGAAGTACAATTGTACAAACAGAATTGTTTCAAGAACATTCTATGTAAACATAGAATACTGTTCATTAGAGATTCAGGGAACACTCCTCTTAACATTAAACAACTATTACTGACTTCCATGAGGCACATCAGTACACTGAATGCCAAGACCCTGCGCATCTACTCTCAGAAAGTCTAGCCTCTAAAAAATAAGTTAACCTTGCCAACAGGAAACAAAAGTAGGAAATCATGACATTTCGGCAGGGCAGAAGCAAATATTGACACCATTTCAGAATGAATTCTATATATTAGGCTTACAGCAGTCCCTGTCATTTTCACAGTATTTTTAAAACTATCATTCTTTTATTTTAAAGCATCATTGTGCACCAGGAAACTACGACTGTCCCATGTTTACAAGAAATACCAAAATGCTAAAGACTTTTTGATAAATCCTAAAGCCACAGAGAAACTTGGGATCATGACTGACACTGAAATTAAATCTACATCAGTTACCGGCTAACTTTGAAGACTGTCTAAGGTTTAAACAAGTGAGGCTTCTGCTAGATAAATTTTCATTAAGTTTCTAGTTAGAAATGTCTCCATCTTGGCATAACTTTGCAGATCTATATTTGTATTCCATCCAGCCTTTCTCAGACACTTTTAGGTACAAATCCATAAATACTCTAACATCTTTATCAAGCCAATATTCACCTCAAGACACACTCTTACTGTCTTGCTCCTCTCATATGCAAAAAGTCAATAAGGATAATCATGCAGACACTAACTTCTGGGTGCAGTTTTACCCTCCTTCAGAGGTCATGCAAAACCGTTACTGGATCTATCTGTTCCACCAGTAATCTGAGCTAGCAATATGCTGTGGCATACTACTGGGACAGCCCTACTGCTTCCAGTGGCCATCATAGCTGGGAAATGGCTTAGGCATACCTGGACTGCACCATTCAGCTGCACAAGGACACCAGACAAGTGCCATTGAGCAAGAAATCCAACACTCCCAGGGCTTGCATTAAAGACTTAACCATTTACTTCATATGCTGCAGGTCTAGCTGCAAAATGTCACTGTTTCTATGACACTTCTTCAGAAAGCTAAGGGAGTGAGTCAAGTTTAAATGAAAAGTGTGTTTCATTTGGTTTGGGGTTTTTTTTTCCTACAACTTTATAATTTCTTTGGGAAAAGAACTATTTTCCAAAAAACAAGATTGAAATGGTGAGTTTCATTAACAAACTTTATGAAGTTTATTGTCAGAAATTGAGTACCAGTGAGGTGATTTCCCTTGATTACAATTACAGGAGCTAACTTAGTTAATGCCAAGTTGTTGTCTGTGCTTTTGCCAATTTCAGAGCTATAAAGGTTTCAGAATATTGTGTAAATGCATATTTTATTTAGATTTCTTATCCCAAGTGTTTAAAACATGTATTCATTACAAAATAATTTCTTCAGTCTGTGCCACGGGCTATTAAAAATAAGTTTTACATTACTTAATTACTCTGTTGAAGTAATAGGTGAATAGAAAGCACTAAATCTTACTTAGTTTAAAAACCCTATATCTACATGATCAGTGTTGTGTGCATTGTCATATCCCAAAGTACAAAATTCTATCTTTTGGATGTGGAAAACATCCCCTTTGTTAATACAATTGATATATGATATATGGCTCACTTCCCAAATTCTAGTGAGGGTCTCTCTCTCTAAAAAATTATTTGTTTAGTTATCACTGACTGATAGAACAGCAAGAATTTGTTCATCCATTTCAAGGCATAGTTCATATAATTTAACCATCCACATGTGTTAGCCAAAGCCCTTCAATAAAAAAAGATAAATAATGAAACCTAATGTTCCTCTTCTTATAATGATCCTTTAGGCCTCATCTACACATGAAGTTAATTAGTTTAAACTGGCAGAGGGAAAGCCTTGCCATCAGGCTTACAAAGGCAGGTAGCAATTTTTCATTCAAGTGTATCTTTGTGGAAAACTTTATGATATTTCCTATCATCAAAATCTACAGAAAAAATATTATGCTGAGGGTGTTTAACTGAAAGAGGTTATTGCATTTAATTAAACTGACCCTAAAATTGGGATAACTCTCCCCTATCTGTAGTTATCCAAAATGTGCGTGTCTAGTGTGAAGTAATCGACTAAAGCTCCAATGTCAATGCAGAAAGATGAGAGTCTTCAAAGGGTAATTAATCCTCTGCTAAGTCAGGAAGGATGAATCACCCTCTGGAAATACCTTTTTCCATCAACAGTACTTTTTTCACATCATGCATAATAAAACTGCGAAACTCATTACCACAGGATGCTGTGGAGGCACAGACAAAAGGCACTAATGCATTTTAAAAGCTCTAGACTAATTCATGGAGAGTGGGTGCAGCAAGCAGATGGTCTGAAAATAGTCACCAGCTCAGGAAGTCCATGAACTGGACTGGAAGGTGGAAAGTATTGTGTACTGCTTAGTTCTTATACTCTTCTCTAAACATCTGGTACCAGCCCCTGTTGGAAAAGAATCCCATATTAGATGGGCTGTTGGTCCAGCCCATGGGACAGCTCTGTTGTTCTGAAGTTAACTCACGTCCTCAGTCAGCATAACTATTCCCCTTAAGAAACCATGTACTCAAATACTAGTTATTTTTCCTTTATATAAAGGGATACTGTTCTATTTAGTACTGAGACACTTTGTTTCACTCTGAGATAATTTTTCGTGCAAAGTGTGTCTCTTTTGGGTTAGCCAATACTCCTCATAAGCAGCAATTTGTCAGAAAATATTTCTGTATGCGCTAACAACCTTTCCTCAAAAGAAAGAACAAACACCTTTGTTTGGATACAATGTATTGTTACCTACTGTCTGTATCTCTGATATACCAGGTAGCTGTAACCAGTCATCAAAAGCTGAGGCTTAATTTCTGTAGAAGTCCTTCTACAACATATTTAATATTTTAGCAAACACATAATAAGAACATGACCATGTCATCTTAAGACATGACTGCAATAAAAACATGCCTGAGGATTATAACATATTTGGAATAGGAAATTACCAGATATGACCTGCAGGAGTTCATCATAAAGCCCAGTAAAGATTCTGCATTTTCTTACCATCATTTTCTGTATTAATCAGACCTTGCCATCAGGCTTACAAAGGCAGGTAGCAATTTTTCATTCAAGTACATCTTTATGGAAAACTTTATGATATTTCTTATCATCAAATTAATCAGACCTGTCCTTTCCTGTGTCCCATTAGCTTTGTTAAATTTCTGGGTCTGTGGTAGTATTTCCAAATATGAGGGCATTGTTTTCAAGAGCTACTAACAGAAAAAACTTGTACATATTCTAAAGACATTTTTCAGACAGTAATTATTGAATTATGGAAGGTCCTTGGCTCACCAGAACCAAACAATTGTGAAAAAGACCTCAAATCAAAAGGTGAGAAGGAAGGAAAGAGCATCTTTTCACTCTGACCACAAGACTGATAGATGCTGTAACGAAATTGAAGACCTTTTTCTGGGAAACATGTTCCAAATCCCTGAATTTCATTCTCAATGCTTCATGGCCATATATGTGATGGGAACTTTTAAAGATGCTTTTTTTCTTTAAAATATCACTGTAATTCTGATAATTCTGTTCAATAATCAGTGAGTCATTTTTATACTCCAGAGGGACTTTCTTTTGACACACAAAACTTTCCAATAAAGTCTTATGGGGTTAGGTCACAAAATTACTTTTAACTCCATTTAGCTAATTGTAACACCAAATTCCAGACCCTTGGAGACATTTAAAACATTCCTGGTGTAGGGATTAGTTGTGAAAATATATTCCATGTCTTTTTTTCAAATTTGACAGATTATTATATTCCTTTCCTCTATATAGATACCATTTATCTAGGCGCTAGAACTACTGTAGGATCCAGGAAACACATCTGCATTCCATTGTCCCAAGTCTGCTGGTCAAATCAATGGTTATTCCACTCTAGATGACTCTGTATGGTAGGTAAAGCCATTGGGGTACATGCAATAAGGAGAGAAATAACTATTTTCCCACAGCAAGAGTGTCAATGTAACTTTGTAGCTCACAGAGGAAACTCTGTGTTCCAGGAGGAAACATTTTAAATCATGTATTTGGGTTGAACCATATTAAATCTAATATTCATTGAGGCAGTACATTGTATTTTCCTTACATTGTATTTTCCTCCAGCAGTGAGGCAGAATCAGTGAAAAGATGTTGAAACCTGGATATGGCTTAGGTTTCAGGCAACACTTTCCAAAACACTTGGTATCTTCAAAACCCAAACCCTGATTTCAAACATCTATGCCATCTTCAAACACAAGCCATTGGGAAGTGAAGCAGAAAATGTGAAGCACAATTTTTCTGTATTTGCCATTCCTGTTACCATGATGGACTGAAGTTAGCAAATCACTGTGTGCCATTTCCCAGTGCCAAAGGCATTATTCCAGCCTACATCTAAGATCCTGTTTACCTATTGGCACTTGGTTTAGGAACCCCACATTAAAGGAGTTCTCTAATCAACAGAGAGAAACTTCAGAGGAAGATTCAGCTTGTCTGAACTGCCTTCTGTCTAGATCTTAGCACTGAATGTGGAGGGAGCTCTGCAACCCAGCTCATGACTTGAGTTACAAACAGGCCATGGGTGGGGTTTTCTGCAGTTTATTTTAAGCCTAAACCAGACAGTCCACAAAGAAGCACTAGTGGAGAACAGCTGTTAAGGGCTACACTCAAAGCTTTAACCTTTATGTGCCTCTATGGTCCTAATCTCCACAAAACCGGAATTTCAAAATACTTGTTTGTAAATGAAAACCCAATGCCTGACTCACTCTCATGCTCTGGATTATATTGGAAGGATTAGAAAAACACCTGTGTCCCTGAGTGGCATAAACTGAGAGTAGCTACATTAGGCAGAAAGACTAATTGGGATAGACAAAACCAAGAGAAGTATTTTGAATAAAATGCATCAAACCTTTCAAACTTTCATTACACAGTTCTGGCTGTGTAATGCTGAAATCTTTCCACAGGTGAAAAACAATATGGATCTGACGAACAGTGACTTTCACATTTGTTTGCTTCAATCCAGACATCATTTGGAATAAAGCAAATGTGAGGTTTTACTGTGAATGTGAGTCTTTACTCATAGTATCAGCTTTTTCTTTAATCTCATTGTTCTTTCTTAAATTGCCCCAGCCAGGATCACACTGCATTTCCTTACAGGCTCCTCATTCTTCCAAACAAACCTGATTGTCACCTCATCTTTCTGAACTCCTTCCTGATACTACCTGATTTCTTTCTAGTTTCTGTTTTGTCATCCCAAACTAAATCTCCCAGACCAGTTTTCAAGTTTTCATCAGACTTTAACACTTTCCCACAACTCCCTTCCTTAACTTATTAGGATCAATCCTAAACCTTGAGTCTATTCCTTTCTTTGCACCACTCTTTTTTCACGGGGTGTGCTGACTCTCTAGCTCAGCTTGAAACCATAGTTACAGGCAAAATTGTGTGGTACCACTGTCCTCTCTTCTTCTGACCCACAAATACCCTGTGAATTTGGGATTACACTAGGAGTGGTGGAGGTTGGATAGAGACTATTAGCTAGTGAAGGACCATAACAACACAGAATGAAAGGAACAGGGATTTGTAGTTCTAGACTGAGACTAAGAAGAGTCAACACAACTCTGCAAACTTCACCGAGCTTAAACAGACACTTGTATAATTGGAAAATAATAGAAATTTGCAATGTATACAAGAAGTTAAGTTAGAACAGTTCATTTAAAATGTAATTACTTTCTATTGTGAATCAGTTTGGGTGTTATCATTTTGAAATGAAACATTGACTTGCTCTCACCATTCTTAGACCTTTTCACATTTTTTGGGTAACTTTGTTTAGCTTGTCAAACACAAGAAGGCTGCATTATTAATAATATTCTAATGTGGCAGGTGCATATTTGTGTGTGGGAAGGTGTTGCTTTAAAGTGACAGCTGAACCTTTTGTGAAATATGAGGTTTCCTCCCAGGAGAAAATCATCCTCTTTCTTCTTTTTTCTCAGGGTATACTACATTATATGATAGAAGATGTTAATATTAGAAGTGGAACAGATGGCTCAGATTGAGACTGGGGGCACAACTACAACCCAGAGATGAAGAAAGAGATTCAAAGAGGAACAAACAAGAGCAGGAAATTCAATTAAAATGTTCAATTTTGAGGAAGCAGGTGTGTGGGTTTTATTATTGAGACCTCTACATTCTCATTTAGAGTTACCCATTTGTGAGGCTTGTTATGAACTTGTCTAACCCCATTGCTGGCATTTTACTATGTATGCATACTTGAAAAGGATTTTAAATGTCATTGGGTAGCTCTTGCTCTCTCTTCCTCTCTCTTTGGTTACATCTGAGAATCTGACAGCTCTATTTCACTGGAAGGGCTGACAAGCCTGTGATTCTCATATAGATGTTTTTGGATCCTTCTGAATGGAGGGCTCTCCAATAACTTAATCCTGTACTGCTGCCATTATTAGATGGCATAGAAAGTGCCTAAACTGATCTTTGACAAATTTTCAGCAAAATCACAATAGAGAATAATTAGCATATTCTAAAATTAATATCCTCCTAAGAACAGATTGTGTATGGCTCTGTGTAAGATTCAGCACCTTTGTCCCAATCCCAAAGGCTCTGCTAGGCATTCTTCTTGTCAACTTATTATTCAAAGCTATTAAAAAGATAGAATTGAAGGTCAACTGGCTTACCAAGTCCAAGAAACCAGATGATAAGACCTGTTTCATAAAAATACCACAAAGTCTGTCTTAAGATCAACTAGAAGGGTTTTTCCTACATGTCATTCATGAACCTCTTCACTCTTACAGCCTTACTCTGATTCCAGTTTTACACAGTTTGCTAATTTTATTCTGCTTTCCACTGCTTCCAGACAAGCTCCTAGTGCAAGTGTTTTTGTGTTCAGTTATATCTCTTTGCATACTGTCCCTAAATGTTGGAAGCTTCTTCTTAATTCACAGTATAGTACTCCATGCAGCAGTGTGTAAAGTAAATCATCTCCTCCTAATCCCTTTCTCTTGTCTTTCAGATTGTCATCCCCATAAGCAGAATTTACATGCTGCTTATACAGCAGATTTTACACAAAATGTGGATTCTGGATGGCTAAGGAGTGAAAAAAATTCAAAGGCTTAAAACTCCTTCCTAAGAACTACTTACCAGCATCCTTGTTTGAAGCAGAAATTGTCTGTGATAAGACAAAAGCCCTGTACACCTCACATATGCATTGCACTTCCTGCAACCCATTTCATTTTTTCTGGAAAAAGAGAGTCCAATGAAAAATCTAAAGATACACCTCATCTAATCACTTTTACCTGGATCATGACTCATGTTGAATCCTGAAACATGAGTGGACTTCAGTTTATTGCCTCTTTATTGCTATTCTGTGAATAGCTGTCTGTCTCCCAGGCATCAAATGACCCAGTAGAATCAAAATATGTTCAGGCTGTCCTCAAAATTCTAACACTTGTGATGGAAAAATAAAACTAAAGACAGCTAAAAGATGTCCTTAAACAAGGGTGTCAATATTTTTAAAATTGCTTAAAACCACACGAGCTTGTCCTCTCCACTAAGCAAAGCAGTCCTTGCCCTTTAATGATTTTTGTCTGCTAGTTAAATCAAAGGTGCAAATATGAGTCCTTTGAAACCAAGCGGTTCATGCCATTCTGTAGAAATGTCACATGATGACAGTACAAGCTGTTAAGATAAAGTGATTGACACATCATCTTAACTACCCTCTTAGGTACTCTTTCTGAGACAATCAATTTGGTGTTCTATCTCATTAAATTTCACTATTTTGGTACCTTATATTAGTTGAAAGAGACACTCTACAGTGTCCTTGAACTGAAGGTATTTAAAGATCATTCGCACAGACAGGAATCCTGATCAGATAAGAGTCAGACCTGCTGCAAGCTGTCAAAAGGAAAGAGAAAAAGTGAAAGAAAAATTATGCACCACAGAACTGACAGAGGGACACTCAGATCTTCAAATGGGTGCCAAGTCCTTTTTAAATAATATTAGAGAAAATCCAGCAGCAGCCAGCAGTGTAAGGAATGACAGTCATGCTATGAAAACCAAAGTGTGATGGCATATAAAGGCATTACAGCAGGAAGGCAAAGTTTATTGCTCTCTACTTGTTAATAATAAATTACCACATTAATAACCCTTTATATTTATCCTATTGGAGCTTATATGATTAGTGATAAAACTTTTAACTACATTAGCAACACTACACTAATTGCATTAACTGGCTTAATAAAGTTAACGTATGAGTATGGTGTCCTTGATACACACATGGTAAGATTGTACATCTCATTAAGATTAATATTGTTGGAATAATGTCACACTATTTTTATCCAAGGCTGTATTACCAAACAACCATGACCTCCTGACATGAAGTTTTAAAATTTAATATTAGGTAACAGGATTAAAGCAGTCTTTTTCAGATGCAAATTTAGAAGCGGTTTTATATAAATCAGAAGTTAATCAACCAACGCCAGCTTAAGTCCTATGACATTCTCATCCTGAAAGAGGCTGTATCAATGTAAATGGCCCAGGCTGCCCAAAACACCTGGTCAGGATTTGTTAGTCTGAGCAGCAGGCAAACACCTCATATTTACTCACAGGTCTAAATGACCTTTGACAAATAACACTGTCTCATTCTGTACTCACATCTACTTTGGCTTTCTGGAGAGCTTAATCAAACCAGGCTGTGGACTAGAAGGAATTTGGGAAAATAGCAAAAACCATTTTTTCTACATTGCACTCCCAGCATTAAAAAAATAGAAGCACACAGATTTTAGCATAAAGTCTCATCCACAGCCCAACACTTAGTAGGGCAAGTCTAGGAATGGAGAGGGAACTCTAGCAAAGCCAAACAAACTAAGATTGTCTAACCATTAAATGGTAATTTTGTGAATAAGCAGCAGAGATACAACAATACAGTTTTCTCAAGAGAAGAGGCAACAAAGATTGTGGATTCTAGATTATGATGTCCACTCACAATTCCTGATTCCACACTCATAGTTGGGAACCCTCCACCCTCCATCCCGGACAATGACTAGCTCTGGGCCAAGGCTGCTCCCTCCTCAGTGTGTGGGACACTCACAACTTGTTCTGAGCCAGATGGCACTTCACCTTGGAAATCTGCACTTTGAAAGCAGGAGACAAACAAAAGGGATCAGACATCCTCATCATACTGGGCACAAGCAAAGCAGACTCCTTTTTCCAAGGGGGGCATCAGATTGTTGCTGCAAGCACCCATCCTTGTGCTGCAATTCCTCCTTTCATGAAACAAGGAATCCAGAACCTATTTACCTTGTAACTGTGCTGTGAGTGGAACTGCAGTTTGGAACAGGACCCTACGTGCAACACCTCAACAACCAAGGTGCTGATCAACTAGACAAGAGAAATATTTCCTTTGAGAACAGCCATATTTTTAGTTGAATGTTCCCTTAAAATACATGACCTTTTTGGCCTGCCAAATAGCTGCACTAAAGCCATCAAATTTCTTCCAGTAAAACCCTGAATGGAATAACTTTAAAATCCAATATTTATTCATGTCACAGCACAGTAATTTGTAATAAGCATTAAGGTAAATACAAATCTGTAGTTGATGAATCTGAACTTTGCTCTGTAGCTCAGATCCCTGGGGGAGACATGATACTTGACATTTAATTTGAAAAGCAAGGTAGCCTCATGGAGAAAAAAATTTTCCGTTTCGATAGTAGAAAAGCATTGGTGCGTTTTATTTGATATGGTGGATTTGCTTGGCTTTATTTTCACATTTTAATAGGCTCACCTCATAAAAGTATAATGAAAATAGAAGGATCATCTATCATAAGGATAGACAGGTACAGATATTTTCTTTGAGTTGTTGTCTAGAAGAAAAACAGTTTTCTTCCCACTGATAAAAATAAATGTAAATTCCTCACTTTATTCCTCTTATTTCCCTTCTTCCTTAAGAATGTCTTATCCTATTTTAATTGCCAGAAAGCAGAAAAGACCTCCTCTCCCTTTTACAGAGAGGCACCAGAGGCACAGACAGATCTGCTCTAGGACTTATCTGGGATCAGGACTGCACTTTTAATGCAACTCTCCTGCCTGCTCTCACTGAAACATGCTTTGCTTCTCCATCAAGAGCATGAATAGGGTCTGTTCTTACTGAAAACAGAACCCAGTGGTTGCTCCAAGAACACCCCTAATGTGTTCAAACCCCTGACTGGAATTCAGCCCTTGGGACAAGGCCAGAGCAGGTACCAAGTACAAAACCCCAGAGTGCAGTCACCCAGGTCTCGGTTCAGGTGTATCACTCCATGGACCCACACACCCACATGTCATCACTGCGACAAACTGACCCTTGGATTTCCTGGGTTCAATTATACTGACACCGTGGTACAAGTTCTGCTTTGAGGAGCTAAAAATGGCTCCAGACTTTACCACAGCCACAGGACCCCACCTAGAAGTAGTAATTCTGTGTGGAAGTACTAGCTTCAGATACTGATGTATGCCAACCTACCACCTCTAGACTCTCCATAGTTTAGAATTTCACTCCAAAACTACTGCTCAGAGATTGTATTCTAACTAAATACTGCTTTCCCTGTGTTCGTATTGCCTTTTACCATATTGCTTGACTACATTATTTCTCTCTGGGTTTAGAGAGAAGAGTGCTGGGGCTTTGTCCTTCTCCCTACAGTGTCATATCAGGTCGAGTACATGTGAGGGCATCACGTCTTTTAATGACCAGCCCCCAAACAAAACAGCAGACAGTATTTAGAGCCAAACTCGAGAATCTTTATGCAAGGACAATGTTAATGTTCTGCTGACATCTGGGTCCACTTGCCTCTCGTCTCTGGGCCCCATCTGGGAAGAACAGGTTTAGGTACTACTATAATCAAAAAGGTAACAATACTTCAGCAGACAAGGAGGTGCTGGGGTTGAGGAGCAAGGAAGGGTGTATGAGTTAAGGAGTTGTGATGGATGCAAAGAGAGACCCTATATCTGGACTCCAACCTCTGATCATGAGTATACCTCATTCATGTGGATATGAGCTGCAGTGCCCTTTTTCCCAGGCATTCTCCGAGATGTCCTCATCAGCTATTTCTCAGCAGCTCCTAATTATTCCTCACCTACTATGAACTTCTCCCTAATTACTCTTTCCCTGTCTCTCCAGGGCTTCTGCAAGAATGACAATGCCATTTGCAAATCTGAAGTGGCTCTGAGCTCTAAAGTTAACCTTTCGTGCACTCCTCTGTTCCCTCCAAGGTTTTTACCTTTTCACAAAATCTAAATTTCAAAATTCCTCAGCAAAGTCAGTTAATAAAGACTATTCTTCTCAGGCTGCCTTGAGGATGGCATGGTAAACTGTATGAGAAGCCTTGGAGAGGTTGACTGCATTTTGGTTATATTTAGACTGAAGGAGTGTTGGTAAATGCTCATTTCTGTAAAGAGGTCACAGAAGTCAAAATGCCAAGAGGTTATTAAACAGCTTCTCTAACCTCTTAAACTTGCAAAGCAAAAGGTCTCTCAGGACTTCCTTTTATTGCATCTGTCCATTCATCCCATTCTTGGTTCCTTTTGAGACCTAAATTTCCTAATGTCACACATCTCTTTCTCCCCAGAGTGGCAGTGACAGGTAAGCTAACAGCCACATCCATCCTTCTCTCCTCACCTAATGAAAAGAGCTTTGGAGATTCCACTGCCCTTGCTACTGCTCAAGAACAGCAGTCCTTCCTGCTCCACTGCTTCCGCTTTAATTGGATCAAGTCCACTGAGTCTTTTTCCCAGGATGAGGCCAAAATAATTTGTTTACTCTAAAAGGATCAAGCTGCGCTCCTGTATGCTATAAACACTGCCATCACAGTTTGGCTGGGTTTCTTCCTCACACTTTTCTGGGCTAGGGTATCTCTGACAATGATTTAAGTTACTGCCATTTTTTCTGGCAGCCCATGATCCTTCTCCTCAGGCATCTTTTGCACATCATGTATGAACAAATTCTCCTGAGTCACCATCTTCCTCATGGACTATGGAGAGTGATTCCATTGCCATTTTTTGTTTCCATTTCTATTTGGTTTTGAGTATGTTTCTTTTAACTTGTTCTGTCTTTGTTCTTCATCGACTTTTTTCTGCCAATATTTAAACTTAATAGGCAGATAGTGCTGAATAAGAAATTGACAGCCAAGGAGCAATCTCGAATACCGCATCCCATCTGTTTACTTTGAGCAACCCAATTAACTCCCTTTCCAAGACAAAGCCCAGGAGCTGTCTGGAAAATCTTTCCCTACAAGCACAACTTCCAAATGGCAGTATGGGTGACATTGCACTTGCTTTGATTTCCCCAGCCATGAGTCTTCTAATGCTATTTCAGTAAGCTCCCTTACTTTCAAGCTTCTTCACAGGTTGTCATGGCATGTAGCACCATGCTATCCTATGAAAACACAATTCTGGCTATAACACAGTTCTCATATTGTTTCTGACATTTCAATACAAAACAAAGGAAAACAAAAGTATTTTGGGTCAGAAGGACATCACAGGACACCAAGAAGGCCCACCATACAGTGAACTATGGAGCAAGAACACAGAAACTGTAGAGGAAAATGGCCTTAAGCATGTGCACATGAGGCAGTTGATACTCACAAGCATCTGTGAGCAATCAGAAAATGAAGATGTAATGAAAAGAATCAACTGGTTTCTACCTCAGGATTCTCCTTTATCTCTTCATTTGTATCTATGAGCTGTCCCAGAGGCTGCTGCACTGAATGCGCTTCTTGCAGAGAGTTAAGTATGAGTAACACACAGGGTAGTAGATAACCAGTACAGTCCAAGAACTCACTGATGTCAGTAAGTGGGCCAAGCTTCACTGCTTTGGGAGAAGGAATACATCTTTCAAACATACACGTCATCTAAGTAGTGTGCAGTCAGCATTCAGACAGCCCAGAAATATTCTTACACACACCACAGGGCTATTTCCATACATCACCAAGCTGAAAGCTTGAAGGAAGCATCAAAAGATGCCCAAAAAGCAATTTTGGGAATATTCAAGATTAAGATGAGTGAGTCTTTCAACAAATGAGCCCATCCTTGCACTAAGCATTTTAGCAGCCTTTTCCAGTTAATACATAAGCTATTCTATAGTCATAGAAAAAAATAGCAAACATAAGTTGAAATGTTGGTTTGACACAAGTAATTTCTTAAACCACTTTTGCTTCTCTCAGATTAGGTTGTCACAAGTGAAGGGCATGGCTGGACAGACAGCAAGGACTGATTAAACTCTCATATGCCGGCAACATATAGTATAATAATACATTCTCTACAGGAGAACTAGAGTAGCAACCTTGCTGTCACTTGTGATGTTTCACTATGTATGTATGGCCACAAATGAAGTCCCTGAGGATGTCAAGGAATAAACAGGAGAACATAAAGAAGGGAAGCTTGTGTTATGCATGCACAAATAGGGGAAAACAGTCATTAGTCAAGAACGTCACTGTAGGGACACACAGGATGCTACTGTAGCTGGATTTGATGTCCCTTACAACTTGAGATATTCTATGACTACTCCCACAGGACCCAGCTCTTTCACTCTTTGGTTTTTGAAGAAATCATTTGCTTTAACTCAAAATGGATACAAACCACATTCACAGAAGTCTGACAGGTAACCATCATGGATTCTGTCTTTAAAATCTCATTCATATTACTTTTCCTGACTCTTGCAGATCAGAAGGACAAGACTAAGAACAGCTCTTATGACTATATTTCACACAGCGCATGAAAGATCTGGAATTTGGGTGCAACTAAAATAAGTCTTTGCAAATGAGAATGCTCATAAAAATGCCTTCTGAAAGCAAAACAAAACAAAAACCAACATATCACAATTCTTCAAGATAGGTTTGAAAAGAAAATCTTTAAAAGTTCATACATAGATTTGTCAGAAAACTTCTTCCTTCCATCCTGATCCTAACCAGAAACAAAACATATGAATGCCTAAATAGGTATATTTTCAATCAATAATCATATTTACAGTGTTCCCTTCCACTGTTTCACTTACTGCAACTCATCCCACAGCTGTGTTTACTCTGTAGTGAGCCAGCCAGGCACGTTTCTGTATCAATATGTTGTCCGAGCAAGTAGCATTCACTTGATATTTACATTTTTAATTTACAATTTATTGTAAAAAAAAAAAAAAAAATTAATCTTGGGATTGGCTTCATCTAAAGTTAAAAGTTTGTGCCAGTATCAGAACAGGTGTGTCTGTGCATGGACATTTCCCTGAAATCAAGCATTCAGCTTCTTCTCATGATGAAACAGACAGAAATTAAACTTTGGCCTGACTTCACTGTGGAGTTAATTCCTTCTCTTCGCGTGCCTAGGCAGCCTTCATCATGCATCTGAATATCCCTGTTTCCACTACCCTTTCTCCAACCCAGAAGCGGTCCAAACCATAACCTTCAGAAGACTATGACAGGATTCCTACAAGCTGCAACCTGCAGCAGACTTCTGGAAAGCTCTACAGTTCAAACACTATGGATGTAATAGACTACATTCTTTAATGC
This sequence comes from Trochalopteron elliotii, assembly GCA_024734555.1. Classification (NCBI taxonomy): domain Eukaryota; kingdom Metazoa; phylum Chordata; class Aves; order Passeriformes; family Leiothrichidae; genus Trochalopteron; species Trochalopteron elliotii. The sequence continues at coordinate 2,208,668 of JANPWX010000175.1, forward strand.
TAATCTGCAACAACATGCTAATCTGTCTGACCACCAGAAGTCATACCTCCCAGGTATAAGCTCTGTAAGTCCTGTGTTTAAATGCTTTGGGGTTTGTTCTGATTTACAGGGCAAAGGTTGAATGTGTAATTATTCTACTTTGTGGTGGCCTGACATCTTTTTGTATTTTGTTTCTTTTATCCTAGGACTCTCCAAGTTTTCATTTTAAACAAATAGCTTTGACAGGGGAAATAAATTCTCACAGCATCTGGAGAAATAAGATGCTCTTTTCCTATAACTGTAGGGAAGATGAAGCATGTGCATTCACAACATCACAACACAGCACAACTGAATTAGGCTTATAGTTCCAGACCCCATCTAATGGCCACTTAATTTTTGCATTATTTAAAAACAAAAACACTAGGCAATTTGCTGCCCTTCATCCATCAGCTTTCAGTTATGTTAGAAATAAGGCTGCACTGTCCTTTGAGCTGTGAAACAAAGACAAGCAACAATGCTATGTGCACCAAAGGGCACCAACTTACACCAAACTACAAATGAATGCCATAGTCTTGAGCTGTATTGAGTTTGAAAAAACAGGGGGTGAGTAACTCACAGGGAACAGAAACAGCTGACTCATTGTTTCAGGCAAGTCTTCAGCAATCAATTAATTGCCTGATCAATGCAGCATGATGCAGGAAGCTTAATTGAGGAGAATTAATACTTGGGAAGCACATATCTCTGGGGGGAGGAACCACTGCCAGTAAAGTTAACAGCCTTTGGAAATGCAGCTGCATTTGTTTTAGGAAGAAAGATGATGTGAAACAAGATATAAGGACATCATGGATAGTTGACATCCAGGATAATGTCCTTCAACAGGGAGGGTTCAGACTAAGAATTTACTGACACTCACAGACTCCAGTGGCAAGAGTGCTAAAACATACATGTCCACATTTGGAACCCAACAGCAGGAAGCCATGATTTTTTTTTATCATACCATCACCAAACTGAAGAGTGAAGAACAATCTTCCTGTAGGTTGCGGGACTGTGCAGACTGGCTGATTAATTGATGAATATGTGAAATGAAGTGACTATTAATGTAATGAAAGATACTGTATGAACCAGTAATACCAATTTTACTACTCTTCCTCCCTTGGAGACATGAGTGCCTTTTCCACACTAGAATACAGCAGGGTATAGGGGAAGAAATATATTAGTTGTCCTTGCAAAATAAAAAATGCTTTTTGAAGAAAGACAAGAACATACCTTTACACCTGGTCTTTCTTAATTTCTCTGCAGCTCCATGTCACACCTAAATTCCCAATATACCAAGTCTTTTACACATTAGACACTTGTTCTTTGTCCACTTTGTTACCCATAAAACCAGGCTTGACTAGTTCCAGGTCTGCATTTCTTTTGACTGACCATGAGTGAGTTGTTTATAGGCATCAGGTCTGCAGTTCCAGACTGCACCCATACTCTTCTCATCCCTTGCCTGTGTTCCTCTATGTTCTGTGTCTCCACTTCACTGCTCTCCTTTCAGACTTATATTTCTCTATACTACATCATTATGCTAAAGCCATAAAACTATGTAGTACAATAGAAAGACAAACAAAAGTAGAACAAATTAGCCGTAGACACCTGGTCAATTAGAAAAATTGCTGTTACAGCTACAGCAAGTAAAACAGTGCTCAGGTAGGTCACCAAGAGTTCAGGCAAAGCGAACCTGACATACCTCAGTCCTACAGCCTTGCAAATTCAGCACAAAGCTTATGGCCTGTTACCAGCCAAGGCAATACTGTCTTGCAGGTCTACACAGGTAACAGTTTCCAAAGGAATTTTATCCTCAGTCAGACAAGTGTTTGTGGGAGCCCCATGCAGAAATGCAGTAGACATGAAACTGAGCATGTCAGTTTTAAGACATTCTTCAGAAGCATACAGCACTGGTGACAGTAATCTAGATGGATCATTTAGAAAAACCCTCTGCTCTGCTGATGGATTCAGGCCCCATTTGATTGCTGATAGCTACATGTTATTGCCTCTAGCTAGAGATATAAAATGAAGTGTGACAGAAAAAAAAAAAAAAAAGAAAGAAAGAAAATCTTCCGCTTACTTGATTACCCTGCACATTTTTGCTACACAGGATTTGTTATGGAAGAAGGAAATCTGACGTGCAAGAGTTAATGACTCCAGGATATTAATATCATCTCATTCTCTTTCTGTGCCATTTCCAGTCAATGGCTTCAATTATACCAGCACTCACCAAAGCACTTAGCATCATATATTCAGGTGGTCCCACGTGTACTTATGGGTTCTTCAAGCAAAGCTAATGAAAATGATACAATAAGGGACTAAATCCCTGAAGACTGGCTGATCCTCAGATCCTATTGCAAGATGAAGTGGAGAGCATGATCCCTCTACTTGGATGCTGTGCCACCTGCACTGTGGATGCCGTTCCCTGCTCTGATACTTCCTAACAGGATTGTAAGATAAGACAAAGCTTAGAACATTTTTTCAGAAAAGAGACTGTGCCTGCACTGTGAACCATGGTGAAAGAACTGTATGCTGCCTTGCTCGGGGCTACAACAAGCCCAGGCAGCCGCTAACATGAACGTATTTCCTCAATATTCCTGTACCCAGGCTGACTCCTGTCTCAGCATTTAAGGTATTTCCTGTGGTAAATAAAGGGCTGTTACACAGAGTGTGAGGTATTGACTGCCAGAGTAGATTAAAACTAAACAAGGCCAAATTAACACTTGTTGCTTTTGCTCATTTCATTTCTTTACAAACACGCTAAAATGATAACAAACCTCTGCATGCTGCTTAAACAGAAATCAATACAGAGACAGAGAACACTATTTCTGACTGAAATTGGACTTACAGCTTGCTTTAAGAAAAGCCTAGCAGAGGACATGTGGCATGGGTACTTAAAAACATTTCTTTGAAAACCTTACCCTTTAAACACAGCTTGAAAGCTATTTTACTTCTGTGCTTTTATTTCCTAAGGATTTCTTAACCTTCTTGTTTAAATACATTAAAACATCATAGTTAGTGCCTATGCAAATCCCTTTTGTCAAGTTGACATCAACATATTATCATGTTATCCTGATTATCGTACATCTGAACTTGAACTGCGTTGCTAACCAGCACAAACTCCTGCAAAGAACCCAGACATTAAAAAGGAAGGAAAATATCTTCATTTTGCTGTTTAACCAATAACCAAGGTCACTTTAATCCTGCAGGAATGGGATAACTTCTTTTTTTCAGCATCCCAACACTTTAACTCAAGCCTATTTATTTAGTTTAATGTTTTCCTGCCTGCATTTCTGCACAATTAAAGTACTTCAATGTGGTCAACAATGTTAATAATATCCATTTATCTTAGGTAAACTGGCAAATGCCCAATAATCACCCACTTGTTTATCGCAGCAGTCCCTATCCCTCCTCGCCTTGTGGGTTTTTTTCACCAAATACAGTGGAAGTTGAGCCTGGATACTACAGCAGGTAGTAAAATAGCAATAAATACACTCTCAGGAAGCTGTGGCTGTAAGAACTCCATTACCTACAAAGTCTATTGTAAATTATGCATTGCTGTTTAGTATCCTTGACATTTTTAGTAAGTGCAATAAAACACCTTTATAGAGTTGGAAAGAACTGTATGCCAGCTCAAGGGAAAAAAAAGAACAAATGGAAGACGTAATTGTTTTATCTAAAATAGATTTCTCCAGTAGATTACTACTGAAATACACAGTCTTTTTCCCAGCCTGCTAAGCAGGATGAAAACCTGGAAGGCTTCATATGTCATTCAGCCAGCCATTAGATTAGAATATAAGGTGCAGAAATGAAAACCAAAGAAAATTGCAACTACTAAGTTCAGAGCTACAGCAATGAGTTATATTTGCCGCCATTTTAAACATAAACAGGACTGGAGGGTCAGAGGTATCCATCAGAAGCTCTGAAGAGGGCAAACAGCATGCCCTAAATCCCCAGAAACATTTCTGTGCCAAAATCTAGGACTCAGAATTATTTTGTTTGAGTGAGACATAATATTATTTAGAATAACAAGTAAGACAACTAGCTAACAGGCAGACCTTAAATTTCTATCAGCTCTAAAGTACAACCAAGCTATGCTCTGCTTTCCCCAGTGGTCACAGTCGAAAATGTCTCTCTGTTACAACTAGGGCTGAAGTAAACTCCTATAAAGAAGTTTTTCATTTCTGCAGGCATAATGTGAGGTTGCATTTTCACAGCTGCTATTAAATACAGGTATCACTCTGCACCCTTTCCACCTAGCTGATAACAAATGCAAAGTAAGCATCTAGAAATAAAGATCACTCCTTATCCCTTGTACTTAGGGTCTTTTCAGCTTTGGTGACATTAGAGTAAAACAAATTATTAGATTGTTCAACATTATATCAGCTCTCTGTATCTTTCCTGAGGTAACTTGTTATTTACCATTCTGTTTTATGTCAGACAGAAATACACCCTTTTTGGGCCCCAAAATAAATGTATAATAAGGTTCTAATCGTGAAACTGAACTTTAGCTGTGCTCATCAAAGTTACACCATGGAGAAATTCTCCTACGTTTCCTATGTAGAGAAAAATTACCTTGACTTCTTCTAAAAACATCTCTGCAGTAAATTCTTCTATTCTTGAGGAATACTTCTAGTCCACCACCCTGTTCTGGCTTGAAGAATAGAGTTTTGAGACAGGAGACTGTGCTGTCAAAACAAAATAGACCAAAATGTTTTCCCTATAGCCCCCCCTCCACCCTCAACATTATTATTTCCCTTCTGCCTAAAAACAAATAAAACCTCCAGATCTGAACAGCTCAATGCCACCCCTTTGCAGAAAATCAAAATTTATCATTTCTACTGCAGCAGAATTCTTTCTGCTACGTGTGTGACAGGAATCCTGATTCTTTCAAGGAAAAGAGCATCTTTTTAAAGGGCTGCCCACAACAACATCAGCCTCCCTACATCCCACTCAAAAGAAGATGCTCACTGAGAGGCTGTTATCTATATGCAATATTATGTTGAACAGGAAGTATGTTTTGAAATGTCTTGTTGATGATCTGCTTCAAGATTCCTACCTCAGCATCAGAATGAATTCAGATGTGACCTGCAAATGTCTACAAATGCCTGCCACTTGCTCATACCGTATTTACATCAATAAGAGAAACATTTATGGAACAGATAACACCTATTTTATGCTGTTCTCTGCCCCACATGTTCACCAGGGCTTGAAAATGACCAAAGCAAAACCCCACTTGAATTTACTTTTGAAGTCAAGGTTGTAAGGAGTAGTGCTGAGTTTCCTTGAACTTCTGCTTTACAGTGTGGACTGGGTGTGCAGCTTTAGCACAGACATGCACCCATTCGTCTCCAGGCCAATCAAGCTGCCTCCAGGCTAACCCAGGGAGCCCAAAACCAAGGGAAAGATGTGTGTGGCTGAAGCAAAAGGTGAAATAAGTGCAGAGTTCCAGGAGGACCAACCATGACAGCTCCAAACCTGAGTAACAGAGTAGGAAGTTGGCCTGCTTTGAATTTTGCTGCCATTTTCCTGGTTGCTGTTGGACTCCAAACCAAGCTGGCCACACCAGCTTATATTCAAAAATCTTACATTCATCATAGCCCTTATCATGTCAAACAAATCACTTAGCTGGTGAATCCATGTTTGTTCACGTCCTTCTGGCTTGGCATTCCAGCTGGATGGATACAGGCAGGGCAGAGCCCAGACCTGCAGGCTGAGGGCAGGTCTGTGTGCCTCCTTCCCACACCCGTCCACACGCCCAGCTCCCCAGGGAAGTTGCATTCACACAAACAAAAACAGGCCAAAAACCCCCATCTGCTGCAGCAAGACAAAGGATAATGACTCATCTACCATAGTCATTTTAAGAATCAAATGTCAGGTGGTCCTTCATTAAATAGTCTAACCTGGAACATTTGATGTCTAGTGTCAATCAGCAGCATTTTTGTTTTTTTCATGTATCTTCTTTAATAGATGACCTGTGAATCTGCTCTTCTTCAATTAAATGAACGCTCTTCATTTTAGTTTTCAATTTCTTTAAGTCTGTGTGTTAATAAAGAAGGTAAAACATGGTTATTATTTAAATTAGATTTTCTTCAGGGACATGTGCTTTGCCTTAAAATAAGCCATTTGAAATTATGACTATATGTACTGAAGTCCAAACCAATATAATTGTAATCATTGAAATTAAATGTACACAGCACTGGTGAGGCCACACCTCAAATCCTGTATTCAGTTTTGGGTCCCTCAGTACAAGAAAGACATTGAGGGGCTGGAACGTGTCCAGAGAAGGGAAATGGAGCTGGGGAAGGGTCTGGAGCACAAAGCAGATGAAGAGTGGCTGAGGGAGCTGGGGGTGTTTATCCTGGAGAAAAGGAGGCTCAGGGGAGACCTTCTCACTCTCTACAACTGCCTGAAAGGAGATTGCAATCAGTTAGGGGTTGTACTTTTGCCCCAAATAAAGCATCAGGACAAGAGGAAATGGCCTCAAATTGCACCAGGGGAGATTTAGATTGGATATCAGCAAAACTTGCTTCATGTTATGGGTTATAAAGCACTGGAGAAGGCTGCCCAGGGAAGAGGTTGAGTCACCATCCCCGGAGGTATTTAAAAGATGTGGAGATGTGGCACTTGGGGACATGGTGTAGTGATGGGCTTGGCAGTGATGAGTTAATGGCTAGACTCACTGATCTTAAACGTCTTTTCCAATCAAAATTATTTTGATTCTATGACTGTGAAATAAATCTTTACTGGTTAAATTTTTATAGAAATGCAAACTACTGAATTGGTTGAAGTTACCAATTTCTGACCTGAAACAAGAATTTTCTTGTTATAGTTATAAAAGTTTTAAGTTATAAAACTGGTTTTGGCATTTGGACTCTCTTTTCCAGGTTCAAATATTAATTTTCCAAAGGAAACAAAATTCATTTAATCAACTACCAGTTCAATAATTTTTCTTTTCAAAAAGTAGCATATTTTCTCTTCTTCTGGTTTAGAAAAATTATACACTCAGAGCAGATGAGATACAGTAGTTTCAAAGTCTTAAAGGGCATGATGACAAGAAATAGCAAGGTTTGCTAACTAATTAATGTTTGCTAACTAATTAATGGTAAAATTTCAAGTGTTTATTAAATAATGTTTTGAATATGAAACATTTGTCATTAACTTTTTTCTCTGATATATGCACCACACTGAAGGTAGTTTTATGAAATTAATCATTAAAATGTTTCTGTGCATTTAATTGAATTTTATTGCTATTTAAATATAATTTGACACAAATTGCACATAAAACATTAATCATCTAGCAGAAAGGAAAAGTATCATTCATCATCTTACATAGTGAACATGTGAGACATAAAGATCAGAATAAGAATATGCTAGGCTATTACTTACTGACACGTACCAAACCCTCTCTCTATATGTATCTTTATAGGTATGTCTTTGTATCCAAACACACGTGGTTTAACAAATGTTGTCTTGCTTAGCAGAAAAATGCCAAATTTATTCTACAAACATATTCTTTCTCAAATCAGGAAGTTTTAATCGTTATTTGCCAGTAAAAGACTTAGCTCTCTTTGGTAAAATAACTATGATCATAAATTGAAAACAAGGTTATAATAGATTATTTAATCAAGACTGTCCACTTACTGATTTAAATTATTATTAGAATTGGCAATTTACATCATTTTTAATTAAACTAATTCAGTCATGCAAGGATACTTTTTGTCATTAAAATATTCCAAAAGGTTTACAGAAAATTGAATTAGAAGCCTAGCTGCTCAAAAATTCACAACAAAATAACACAAGTTATTTAGAAATAAATATATTTGTAGCAAATATTCTCTGTAGAAAGAAATCACATTTTGCTTCCAGTAAGCATATTCCAGAGCCAGGGTGTGGGGTGTTTCTGAAGACCCCATTTTCTCAGTCCTCCTTTGCCCTATGCATGGTATGATGCATTCTATTTGGCACATTTTTTGATATATATTTTCTGTTAAAAGTTGAATTTAAGTCAAAATACGGTAATTTAGAAACATGTTTTAAATTGACTTTTCCCAGACTGCAGTAGAATAGAAATATTCAAAATTAAAATGATTAATTGTGCCTGTACCCAAGATCAGATCTGGAACAACCAGCTGGGGCTTTAACATTTAATGACCCTCATTTTCCTATCTTGTTCCAGGAACTTCTCTGTGCAAAATTAAAATCCATGACCAACATGTGACTGCATTTGGCATCAGAGTTGTACAGGAAAGACTTTCTCCAGGTCTCTACTGGTACAGGAAGGCCTTGGCTACAGCCCAGGATGACTAAACTGATCTTGGGTGTTGGTCTCCCCCTACCCTCACAGCAGCCATCCCCATCTCACCTGGATTTTCAGCCCCTGTAAAATGCAGGTTCTCACTATGAGAAAAAAAAATGGCTTGTGGACAATAAGTAGGATGCATTCCATGCTGTTCAGCAGTGGTTGGCCTTTTAGGTCTTGTAGGATTCACCACTGCTAAAGACCTGGATGAAGGATGGTAGTTTGTAATGACACTCTGCCACTATGCTGGAAGGAACTGCCAGTCCACTGGACAACAGGATTAGTATTGAAAATCACCTTGAAAATTGGAGAAATGTGCTGGGAGGGGGAGTGGGGGAAATTCTGCTGTCAGCAGGGCATAGCACTTGGGAAGGAGTAATCAACAGCACTCACACAAAAGGGCAGCAACCACTCACAAGGTGATTTTGGAAAAATCTATACATTGTAGTGGATCAGAGTCTGGAAATAAGCCAGACAAGCCAATGAGCAAGGGAAAGAGGACCAGGAAACACAAACAGCAAAATACTCCCTGAAAACACATCCCATGGCAATAGCTTCAGCTGGTCTGTTCTCTCCAGTTTTCACCCTGCACTTCATTGGACCTTTGAACAAAGTGCACAGAATAGCAATAGAAAGAACTCCAGTTCAAAAAGAGAGAAAAATAGTTGAGAGATATTTAGCCTGAAGACAAAGTAGGATGATAACCCATCCACGTTTAAGCCCATTCTGTACTCAGCAACCAGGAGGTACAGATATGCTGTCCCATCAGTCACACCTTTCATTCTGTAACATTTTGCAAATCTAAACAAACTAGCAAGAAAATAAGGTAAGATTTACCCGATCAAACACAGACATTTAAGTGCAAGCACATTGCAGACTCTTTTGATAATCAGAGGGAAATTCATTCCAACCTAAACAGAGTCCATGTTTGCTCATGAGAAGCATGGACTACACAAGCCTTTCAGTAACTATAAGGGCAACCCAGGGTGAAGAGCTAGGGTATAGGTACCTATTGAATAGAGATGAATCCCACTCTGAATTATTCTGGAGACCCATACAAGAGATTCTCTTTAAAACTATAGATTACACAGAATTAGAGATTATGTCTGTCAAAGGAACTGTTCCTCTGCAATATCCGAAAAGTGCATGTGCAGCTGTGTTGTCACATAAAATTCTTCCCATTTTCAATACAATTAATATCAGTGTCAATTAGCTAAATACAATTAATAAACAGAAAGAAATTGGGGACTCACTGAGGCTAAGAAAATACAAGGATGGAATATGTGGTTCATTTTCTATTAGAGAAGTACCAGCCAAGTAATATGAGATGTGCTAGAATGAATGTTAACTTATGAATTTTCCAAGTTAATAAGCTCCAGTGTTTCAGAGCAGAAAAGCCTGGTCTGCTGGGAGTGAAATGGCAGTGCTTCTTATCTGGGAGACTTACTGCTAACTGGAACAAATAGGAAAGAACATGCACGAAAAGTCAAAAAGGATCTGAAGACATTGTGACAATAGCTTACTTCTAAAGAAAATAAAGCATACTATCCTTCAAATACATAAAAAACAGCAGGCAGTTTAGTCTTTGGGGCCAAAATATGACTTCCAGAAATCAGTTCATCTGGAATATACAAGTCAGCACTCCTTTCAGTCTCTCTTCTCTGAGAGTGACCGATGTAGCCAGATGCACACATGAAAATGTGGTGCGAGAACACCTCAGTGAAAATCTGCCTCTGGAGACATCTTTTGAGCATCCTTCCTCTCTGAACACAACACAGCCTCACCAGGCCACCTCCCGAAAGCAGAGGTTCAGCTAATACTGCTGAACTACCATGGCAGCTCTCCTGCAGACAGCTTTGCAAACGTACCCAGTGCTACACACTAGGTGAGCTTTGCAATACAAATTACACAGAGTTATGTTCCTTCAGCAGATGACTATAAAATTATATAGGCCACTCTCCAAAACAGGCTTAACTTGCCTTGTGCAATGAACACAAGTGTGTGGCATGAATCAGGAGGATGAATATGAAACTAATTCTTAATAGCTCACTGCTTCACAGGGGAGAGATCACTTTTGCAGGGGAAAAGGGGCCTGTAAATTTAACACAAATCTAATGCCTCATAAAGCCTTCACATAGAACTGAGGAGAGGCTTACTTTCCTCGAACATTATTCCATGTATTTTCTTCCTAATTTCTTGCCTTTAAGCTAGTCACCTGTTTTCCAAGCTCAAAATATATCCCAACTGCATCTAAGTTTCTTTCAGGACACAGTTTCATTCTGTGATGCAACTTAAAGTCAAACAGCTCCAAAGTGTAATTTTTCTTCAGTACTTGTTTTTTTTCTGGATGTCATTTTAGGGAAAACCTGGGTACTTCCTTGTCAAGCTTGACTGTGATTCATGGTTACCACTGTTCTTTCTGGCCATGGACAGAACAGGACCCCCAAGACTGTGACCATCATTTGAGACCTCTCTTGCCCCTCTCCACTCTGCAATCCCATGTGAAGAAGGTGGGATTCCTCACAGACCAGGAGTGAGGTCACAGCATGGGAGAAGAGTCAACCATCTCTCTAGACTGGGGCCCCTCCCTGAAGGTGGCAGCTTCCTGTCTAATCAGGACAAACTACAATGTTTTTCCACATCTTTCTTAGAGTAACTGCAATTAAAACCCACAGCATTTTCCCAGAAAGTCAGTGTGGGCCAATGTACAGGAACCATTTCCTTGCATTCCTCTACCAGTACAGCAACATTAAACAGGTTTAGCTTGGGCTTCATTTTTTCTGTCCACTAAAGGAAATGGTGAGGACGGAGCTTTCCTCTCTTTCAACTACTTCTTTTGCACACATCTGCACAAAGACAAATGCTTGACCAGCTCATCCAGGTCACACCCAAAACCCATCACCCACACAAGCTGGAGCAGACGGAGAACAGAGGTAGGAGGCAGGAGAGCCTTGATCCTGCCTCAGCTTCAGCCACCGTTGATAAATGATGAAGAGCTGATACTTGTAAAAGAGCTGTAGTAGCTTACTTTCTCTGGAAGTTCTCTTTCTTTGCTTTTGCCAAAGATTCTCACATTTGATGTCCCTGAGTTAAGGGATATGGACTATGAGACCTGGGGAATGAGCAAAACATTCTACATTGGTGAAAGCGTTTCAGCAATAGCAATAATAACCTTTCAAAACCTCTTGGAGAAAACTGGCACTGAACACAAATTTTACCTTCATTCATCTCTCTTTTAACAGCAATTGCTGCAGTTCCAGTTTTCCAAATGGCACAAGGGTGGATATGTTGGCATGAATTTGGCAAATCATAGAAACTTTCCATGTAATCAAGACATACGAGAGACCTGGCACTGTTTCAGATGGTTGAATGTATAACTGAGAGTGGGATTTTATGGGAAACATCTGCTGATGATTAAACTACACAACTTCCTTTGTAACTGGAGAGGGACTGGAGCTCTTCATAGAATTTTACAACTTACTAGCACCAACTCGTTGCTCAGTTTCCCAGCTGATTATTTTCTTTGAAGATTACTGACAATTTAAAGTCATGCTCCTCCTTTTAATTTTAACATAGCCATTCCAGGAAGAACATAAGCATTCTCACAGTATGGGCCTGCCATATGGAGAATCTTCTCTTTTGCATATTGTGAATGGACTTTATCTTCCATTCATTTAATTTTCTTAAGGTTGTTTCTTCCTGCTTGAAATTCAGCATGAAAAATCATTTGATCTGCCACTCTGATTTCATTCAGTTATGTGAAAAGGACACACTTCCCTAAAAGTAAAAGTGGTCTTTGTATACGCACCAGCTCAGGAAGCTCAGAATTAACCCATAATATATTTAATCATATTTAAACTCTTTTTTCTCTGTGCTGCCACAGCTTTTTTCTGCTACTCTAATTTCTCCATATACTGGTGGCAAATATATACATTATTGAAATCACTAGAGCTTTTACATGAGTAGTGTCATTGACTATAGGTGGACAAGATGGACATAGTGGGATTGCACCAGAACTTGATAATGGTCTCAAGAAATGTTCTGGTGAAGCAGTAGCCCTATTTAATCTCTGTCCTGAGAAAAAGTAAAAAAAACCCATGACTTCAGTTCATTTGCATGTGTGCACACCGTCACATTTTAGCAGTATCTTTAATTAAATTTAGAAGCCCATATAAATCTGTATAATCCCTACTACATCTGGATACAATGTCTGCATACAAAGGTGACCTCTTCCTTAAATCATTTCTCCATTAGCGATACACAATGATATCTTTCACAATTTTTCTCTATTTCACTGCCTGTGACTAGCAGAGAAGACCTCAGGAAAAACACTGAATTGACTGGAGAATAATCAGATCTACACTGTGTAAAAGAAATTAACACTTAACCATTGTTATTTCCTGGAGGAGATCATATTCTTTGTAGAGGAAAAATGTTGCAATACACAACTGTAGAGCTTGTAACTCTTGCAAAGTATTATCTTACAAAGGAAACACTCAAGCAGCATTCACAGAGGCAAAGCTTCATTTTTAGGAAGGTCAGTTTGCTCAGGGCAAAGGCACAAAGCACGCTTTTCCAGCTTTTGTAGGATGATACATCACCATATCAGTCATGCATAGAAAATGTAAAATTAGGGTTTAGGTGATGAGGAGAGATAATCTAGCCAAATCCCTATCAGCAAAACAAAACAGACTAGATAACAGCTCCAATAGCTGCATAAAGCCTACAAACCTTGCTGCTTTGAAAATCTTCATAAGACAGATCACAGAGCACAAGACCCTGTGACCAAACACAGAAGAAAAATGGGGTATGCATGTTCTCCTCTGCCAGAGAAGACCAAGAAAAGTATCTGCTGATGTAGCATTTCAGTATTTTCTGTGTGCAGAGGTGGGAGGGACCACCTACAGGGGTTTAAAGACAAAGAAGTACCTGCTTTCTTTTGTGTATCAGCCAGAGCTCTGGATGTTTAGATGAGGATATAGGTCCAAAACAAATGGTCTGTATTTTCTTTTTAGCATTATCACTTTCTAGAAGCAACAGGTTTTTCACTTAACCCTAATCTTTCCATCCATAAACTGGGTGCAAACAAATACATTACTCATGTAGAAAGTAATCCCCATCCCTGGAACTGGAGACACTAACTCACCAAAAGATCCTTCAGTAGCCGTGGGATCCCCTGCTTCTTGAGGTCCCCAGGAATACAGAGCTCGAAATGGGAGACCACACACAGTGTGTTGTTCTCTCAGCATTGCTGAGTTTTGGACAGTAAAGTTGGGAACCACTGGCATAAATACTCAGAAAATGGGGAAAAAAGAACAACTTTGGAAGGTGCCTGAAATTCTAGATAAAAGCCAATATTTACCATCACGTACATCTCAGCCAGGTTGCGTGTGGCTTTGGGCAAGCTAGTCTAGTAGAAGGTGTCCCTGTCTATGGCAGGGTGGGTGGGAATGACATGGTATTTAAGGTCCCTTCCTGTTGCGGTGCGTGATTTAGGTTTTTAGATTTGTATTTGTATTTTGTTATTTGTCTGTACTTGGTTTGCTCCTTCCAAAATACCCCTACCCCTACATCCCTGATCACACCTGCTATCACCCTATCCTGGACCCCACCCCTTTCCTTCCCCGATTGGCCCAGAGTGTGGTCTACCCAGCTGCGACCTGGGAAAAGGGGGGCACAGGGCCCAAATCGGTGTTCTGTCTTCCTGGCACATGCTCTGGCAAGTGCAGCTCCTAGCACATGGAGCTGTACTGAAATAAACACCTTTTCCAGCTCAAGCCAGACCCACTCCTTCTTCCAGCCTTATCCACGCTCAGCCTGCAGTTTTGGAGGACCCAGGAAGTGTTTTGGGTGGTCTGGGGGAACTGCTTTGGCTGGTAAACTCCCCCACAGACCAACCACCGCACCTTCCAACCTAAACTGTTCTGTGATTCTGTGATTATTCCCGCATGTTCTGACCAGCTGCCTAATCTGTGGACTCCACCACTTCCCATGGTAGGTACGGTGATTAAATGGTAGGTGCCTATTTGGAGACAGATTTCATGTTACTTTAAGGTTTCTTGGACGCAACACCCAACCCTCAGAGCTTTCAAACCTATCTATGAGAAGGCAGGTACTGGTCTTGACATCCTTGATAATGGACTGTGAATATATAAGGGATGAAATTCAACAGTATCAGTGCCCCTATAGCAAGAAGTTAGTTTTAAAATTCTTTTTAGAGATAAACATGAGCATCATGTGAGGTAAGTCCAACACATTGTTTCTGTGTATGAAAAGTCCAGGAAAAGGCTTTCCAAAGTTGAAATGCACAGACAAGGCACAAACCTCTCCCTGAGGCTGTCAATTTTTGTGACTGACTTTGGGGACTGATAGATTCTGAGGCATAGAGACTGTGCAGTGGTTTTCCTAAAGTGTATATCTTGTCAGTACCCCTGTGTGGGCAGATAAGTTTCCAAGATTATCTTCCAAGCAGAAGCTGAGGTATTTGCTCTCCAAGCCAAGAACATCAAAACTTGTGATAATGTTCAATTATAGTAGCTTTATTTCCATTATGTCTGAAGTAGATAGAATCGATTTATCTTCTTGATATTTATGCATCCAATGGCACAGTTATTCAATAGTTCTGCTCTGCTTGGTTCAGAGACTATATCCTGGACATTAAACAGCAACTTCATTTGAAAAAATATTTTTAAGAAGGATTATTTCTACATGTGTTTTCTAGAATCAGGTACTCTGGATGCCCTTGTAGCACCAGCTCAGCTCATGTTACATCTTGCACAGAAAATAATCCTCAGAAGATAATAAATTTCTCCAGATATTTCAGAAACACAATTTACAGCTTGTCAGAAATGCCTCAACAGAGTGGTTTTGTCAGGAAAAGATGAAGCATCAAAATTGAAACTTTTCACAACCACTGACCTGTTTCCACAAAACTTTTGGTCAGGAGAGGTTCCTCAGCTGCATGACTGAAGTTTTAGATAAAGAAAAAGCAAAACAACATGTTCTGCCTGCTAAGGAATGTTTTTCCAATTCTGTCAAGAGCTAGTATTTGACTTTGGCTCATGTAAATGCCAAACACAGATATTGGAATGTAGCACAAAACAGGACCAAGGCATATTTAGTTACTCACATACTGTTAAGAAACTACTGGATGAAAGTACTGTAGAGCAGGACAGAAACTAAGAATTCTAAACAATATTTCTTCATCTGTTTCTGAAGTGGCAGCCTTAAACCATCAGAGAAGGGATCATTACCATCTTTATCTGCAGGCAAGGAGTTGAGATAACAAGAATGCCCAGATTGCTCTTCACCCTTGAACACACTGCTGAATTCTTTGCCCCAAAAGTGATTCCTTATTTGCTTCCACAGCACAATGTGGACTGGAACATCTCATGGGCTCCAGGTTAAATTAATCACCCAAGCACACTGCTTCCCATGAAATGCCTTTTCTCAAGCAACCGAGCAGGTGTTCCTGGTAGACAGAATCAGGAGATGCCAGCACCCAGAGCTCACTTGCAACACAGTATGAGTGGCCCTAAGTCTGCCCCTGTCTCATCCACCCTTGGTAAGGTAATATCAGGCAGAAGAGATGCCAGAATCTCTTCTAGGAGGACTTAGGCTATCTAATATAAAGACAAAAAATATTGACAGCCACTCAAAAACCAGGCAAGCTGCCACTGCAGAAACCAATACTGGTTTAGGAATCAGGAAGCACAACAGATATTGTATGCAAAGAGAACAGCACAATAAAAACACAGATGCTTTGTATCACCTGGAGGGTTGGCTGTAGTGACTCAATGAAATCCTGCAAGCATTCCACTGATCCCAGACAATATATTCCACAGTTGTGGACTTCTCCACTACTCTTGCTTACACAATGACTTTTTAAGCCTCACTTGCCTCACATACTTTCCAAGTGGTATTCCCACATTCCTGCTTTCCCCAGAGGGCAAACACAAGGACAGCACTAAAACTGCACTTTACTGAAAAGAAAAAGCTGGTTTTCCTAGACTGGGCAAAATTTGAAAATGTATTTACCACTTCCCCTGCATATAGCTGGGGTTTAAAAGAGGCAGTCAGAAACTGAACAGCCAGCAGATCTTTCCAATGACACCAGCTATTCTTTCTGCAGTGTCCTCTGCTATTTCTTAGCCATGCTCCAACTGTGGCACTGGGAAGAATGTTCTGTACAGATAAAGTGTCAAAAATTACTCAGAATGAATCTTCGTATTTAAATACATGTTTTCCTTTAATTTAGCCATCTTGAATGGCTTCCAGTCACTTGAAGATGTTGAAAAGCACCACAAATGTAAAGAATTACAGCATTTGCTTTAACCATAGAAGCAATTAAGTCTCCAGCAGTGTGGAAAACCGCTTTTGAGCTGTATTTATTGATGCATAGATTTCACTGTAGTGTGATATTTGAAGACAAATTGCTGCGCCCATAATTAAGACTGTTGAGGAATTGGCAAGTGAAATATAATGATGAAAGACCAGCTCAAAGGGCAAGTGAGTTAGATTGGTCAGGATGATACAATCTATATGACCTCAGTGCCCTATTCCTGCTCATTGATTTCCCAATTAAATATAACTTTTTATTCAATCAGTTAGAATATACTGCAAGTTATTGATGCACTGCTGGTAGGAAAAAGCAATGAAGTAAAGATAAAACAGTGAGTGAGCACTGCCTCATTTTAACATTTTATTAACCTTAATGAGGTCATGATGAAGATGATGTTATTCACTTGGGTCTTTTGTCCTTATTTTTATTTTAGTTTAAAGTGAACTTTTTCAGACCAAACTAGGGCAGAAGCAGTCCAGTCCTGGAAAGCATAAGGCCCTTTTGCTTTCCTTTATTTGAACAGTGCTAAATTCCACTGCCAGTACTGCACTTTCATTCTGTCTCAGCTAGATGAGAGACAAACAGGGAAATCCAGAGACAATGAGAAAGATGTAGAATAGTTTCTGTACACAGAGAAATTAAATAGACTAGGACTTCTGCTTGCAAAAAAAGCTGCAAGAATGACAATAATAATGATAATAATGGGTCTGTGAAATGAAAAATCACATGTAGAAGGTGAACAGCACTGTTTAGGCCTGCTCAGCTGCAGACATCAACAGCAGAAAAGAGCTGAAAGGACTGGAGAAAAAGATTTTCAGAAAGACTACATCTGCATTTGGGCAAATTTGGCTGTGCCTGAATGAAACCTTCCAAGATGTGTCAGCCAAAGAAAACTCTCTCCCTGGAAAACTGAACAAAGTGAAAGGGGTTATTGCCTTAAGCTGTGTAAGATTTATTATGGGAGACATGGGGATAGATCAGAGAATGTTCAAAGACTGTGTAAAATTTATTATAGGACATTTTAAATGAACTGTGGAAAGATACAAAACATACTGTGGGATGTTTAGAGAAACCATCAAAAGTGGGGAAAGGGAGAGAACTATTTGGATCTGGGAGGAGCAAGGGTGTACAAAGGAAAAAGAAGACAGAAAAGGCCATCTACATGTTGCTGGTCAGTATTTTCATCCAGTCCCCACCACAATGTCACACCTAAACTCTCTCCTTAGTGAGCTGTGTGAGCATGATCCCTGTTCCCTCTGTGGGCATGAGCCACCAGTAAACTTCAATTACACTGGGCCTAGCTGATGTCTGCCAGCCATGAGACTGAGGGGCTCTTAGGTCTGATGCCAGCAAGTGGAGTCAGGGTCTGAGGGACAGCTACCAGGCAGGTGGAATGTCTTACTTGTGAGTGTGTTATCACTAACCAGGCACTCACTGCCACTGGGCTTCAGGACACAGCCTGTCTCTAGCAGACTGGGAAGACAACTCCTGTGAATCCCAACATCGACATGATCTCTGCTAGCATCATTTCTATACTAGCTTCTGCTTACATCACCCTTATACACCTTTTCTGCACACTACAAATGCCCTGCAGAACAGTCCCTCAAATCCTTTTGCAGTTGCAGTGGATTGGCACCCAAGGCATTCAGAAAACCACTGGCTGTGCAACAGGCCAACACTGAGAACCCAGAGAGTGAGAAGACTGCCTGGTTCATGTCCCTTTGCTCTATGAAACTGGACTGCAGTTGTGTTTGGGATGTTACTACAGCCAGAGACACAAGCAAAACTGCACCAGCTGAAGTGAATGCATGTCTCAGTATCTTAGCCCTCAGTACACCTGTGAAGAGAACACTGGTGATCTAAACCAGAAGACAAGGCCCTACACAAGCTTGAGTGCAATCTGCCATCTTAATTCATCCTCATGATCTGTGTTACCTTTTGTATGCATTCAATGAGATTTAGATTTTCTGTATTCTTTTCCCAAATGTGCCATGAACTTTGTTTCATCTTGGGTGGAACATTTGCAGCCTGATACAAAGCTCACTGCTGCCATTGGAAACCCTTTTGTGTCTTCTTCTAATAAAGGTAACTCGGATTTATCTGCTCACAGAACTAATTACAGTAACTCTTCACAGAACAAAATCACGTGACAGCATTCCACCAATGCCTTTATCAAACTAATGGGCCTATTCAAGTTTTTTATTGCAAAAAAAGCACCCAGTGTTGCAGATCCACAAGGACACTAGAGTGAAGCACTGAAGTTAAAATGAATAGCTTAATTACCTTCCCTAATTTACTGGATATACACAACTGGTTCCATGGTTCTCCAAAATTAATTCCTAATGACCTTGAAACAAAGAAGCTGTGAGAAGGACTGTCAGGCTTTCTTTTTTTCCCCCCATACATAAATTTAAAAAACTTCTCAGGATTTGTTAAACATTTTTCATGATAGAGGAGGACCTAATCCTTCTCAGAGCCTCTCAATGTCCTGACTGAAGCCCATTTCTTTAAGAGAGCATATGATCTGTGTTCACACCCTTTCATCCCTCTTTGAGGACTACAGTTAAAGACACACATTTATATAAAAGGTATTAAAAGATAAGAGAGCTTCAGCCTAATTCACTTAGCTGTACATCTCTACAGTTTAGATCTCTTTACTTGGGGTAGTCATCCTGGGTTAGCTTTGTAACAGGTGGAAAGAAATAGGTACTTTATCTTTGTGGGGTATTGCATCCTGTGGCAAGTATCTGGAATAGCTCAGATGAAAGCACACATTTCCTTCCATTAGCTGTAAAGGCAGCCCAGAGTACTGAATCCAGTGACTCAGCAGCTGTCTACATTTGGTAGTCAGGATGGATCCCATGAATTTGCTCTGGTATTCACAGGATGTCTCTGTCAGACCTGGCAATGTACTCACACCTCCCAGGATCCATTTGGGAAATGCTATTTCATTCCTAACTTCAGAAGAGAAAATGATGCTGACTCCTGTGACACTTCAAGATATCCTAACTTCCCTGTTGAAGCAAAGTCACATCCCTTTTGTAAGAACTGGGAAATCCAACAGGCAGCAAAATCCCCAGAAGCAACACTATGACAAAGAGAAACCTTATGGTAAGATATTACAGAGATACTCACCTGAAAAATGGGTTCTGGAGGAGACCTAGTCCTTCTAAAAAATTTTCTCCTTTTCCTATAGTTTGATGTCAGAGAGGATCTTTAACTAGGTACTCCTTATTTCAGAGACTGGCAGTATGAGAAAATGGTCCAGGAAAGCTTTTCTGGAGCACAGGGCAGCCACATAACTAAGGAGGTGGAAAGAAGCATTGACACTACAGCATTTTGTTTCAGTTTTCTGATGCTCTGTAAATACACGCCAGCCAAAATACACAAGTGGATGACTGCTTTTCTGCAGTATCTTCCCTTGTAGGCTCCTTATTCCAAAATAAAAATTCCTGTTCTTGAAAATCAATTCTGTCCTGGGAGCAAGCTAAGTTCCTGCAAAGAAACAATGTTGAGTCTGAAATCAGAATACCCCATAGTAATCTCGTTCTGTATTGCTCTAGCAGGAAAACTGCTTTGCTCATGTTCCCCATTCAGCCATTTCCCAATGCATCTGTGCTAAATACCCTCCTCTCTTCAGAAGAAATCTCAACAAGGTTCTCTGGTTCCAGTCTAAATCCACAATGATTCTGACAGCAAGGAAAGCAGACAAATAGTCTGTGTTTACATTGGTCACACTTTTCACATTACTGTGTTGTCCTCATTATTTATGGAGAAAGATGTTTCATACACAGCATTCTCAGAGATGCAGCACC
The DNA here is from genome assembly GCA_024734555.1 of Trochalopteron elliotii. Lineage (NCBI taxonomy): Eukaryota > Metazoa > Chordata > Aves > Passeriformes > Leiothrichidae > Trochalopteron > Trochalopteron elliotii. The sequence continues at coordinate 2,229,138 of JANPWX010000175.1, forward strand.
CTTCTCATGTGTTAAAGATTTTCCCTTGACAGAGCTTTTGTGAGTTACATCCTTTAAGGATCTTTCTATTTGTAATTTCCATGGATCACTATGCATATGTATTTTGCATAGGGAGGGAATAAGTCTGAAATGGGTCAGTATTTTTGCTGTGCTCAAGTGAGGTAATTTGAAAATTCCCCTGGCTATGGGTTCAGTGAGATCTGAACAGTTTCCCTTGCAGTGGATAAACACTTTTTCAAGGGAATCATCTCTCTGAGGACACTCTCTCTTAAATTATTAAAATATCTGGTGGTTCTTAGTAGCTTGAACTCATCACAGCATTTGCATAATAAGCATTCTCTAATTGGAGTGTGTCACATCCATAGAGAGACCAGCATGACCATCCAGCCTGGACTCCTGCATAATGATCATCTGCTGGAGAAGTTTCTTTAGTAAGTCCAGCATTCACAGCTCAGCTGCAGCATTGCCTACAGAGAAATATAAAATCCTGCTTTAAAGACTTCCATATAAATGATCTATCACAGTCCCTAGCAAGGAATTCCAGTAACTGGGCATTAAAAACATGTGCCTTATTTTTAAAAAATGCTTCTTATGTAATGTTTGGCTTCACTGGGTAGAGACCATGATCAAGGCACAAATAAATGAGCTCTACGCCACTACATGGTGTTCTGACTTTCCCTACAGAAGTTTCCTCATACAAATATCAATTTTTCACAGAATCTCCTGTATCAGCATTCCTAGAATTGGCTTAGCTTTACATTTCTCTCCCAACCCCTTGCTATAAATAGCTATGTCTCATATATCATTTAAAGAGAATAAAACATTACTCCTTGCATTCATTTATTTGATTTTACAGCCTTGCTTGTATGTTAATCAAACGCATAAAGTGCTGAGGTGCATAGGTGCCAAGTAAAAGTCAATATTTTACCATGAACCTCATTTATCTGCATTAGCCTGAAACAAGGTAGATCTGTAAATCTGGACATTATTGAATTTAATGACACAGATCAATTACAGCATCTTTGACAGGACAGGGATTTGTCAGATGAGGGAGAAAAAGCATCATTTCTTCCCAAGGGAGCTTATAAATCCTGGCTGGGTGAGACTGTCCATCTCTTCCAGTGAACTGATGCATGCAAATTCTTAAATAACACTGGTAGTATTTGAAATACAGACCCACAGTTTAAAGCAGAGCTAAGTTATAGTGAGCTCTGAGGGATTGTTCAGCAGGATTGGCTGGAATACAAAAAAAAGAACAAGAAAGTAATCAAAGTGTCTTCGTGGGAGAGATACACAATTTGGCTGCAAAACTGAAAGCAATTCTGAACTCAGGCTGATTCTTTCTGTGTCCAGTACACAAATACCAACCAAACTGTTTAATGAGCACTGTGGTAGTGCAAATCTTTAATTTACAAAGCTCCCCAGAAGCAGAAGCACTAGTTTTTTGAAGGAAGCTTGGGAAAACATGGAGAACAACCTCCCCAATGGAAACTACTACATTTCATGGAAGCCAATGCCTGCAGAGGTATAATACTTCCTACCCATCCTTCAGCACTATGATCTTTCTCCATCACTGTGTAGGAAGCATTAGTCTGTCCTGCTTGGCTTGTCTGAAATGCAGATAAGGTTTCATAAGGAAAACCCATTTCTTTTTTCCTTGGTGTTTTCCCAGACTTCCATCCAAGGGTTGCTGGGAATCATAACAGCCTTTGAACTTACTAGGAATTGAAGAATTTCAGGTGTCTTAGGACTGATCATGTATCTCAGTATGTTTTTCCAAATCCTGGAAGCCAAACCAAACCACATTTCTAATGCATATTTTTAATTAGCAGATAGGCAGAGATTATTTACTGTGGATCAAGTCTTTAAACATGGAAATCCTGTAGCCTTGACAGAACTTCATTAGACTGCTTTCACAAAGAAGGGCTACAGGGTCATATTCTGTATTTTCACTGGTAAGTTTTATGTAACCAACTCAAAAAACCAAGTTCTCTTCCTAAAAAAAGTTATTTTGGGTTGAATAAAACACCCCACTCATGCCACATTTCTGCTTGCAAAGATAGGAGTACATGTATTGTATAAAGCTGATTTAATAGCATGATAATGAGAGTAGGTGGTGCTTTTAGTTCTGTCCTTCATGGAAGTATTACAGCCCACACAAACAGCAAGCACAGATCCTGAATCCCAGTGCACCTTGGCTTAAGCTGACATTAATCTCACCCCTATTGTATCTAGTGAGATTAGACTGAACAAAAAGCACTTGGACAGTTTTGAAATGTAATGGGACCTTTCTGGACATCCAGATTAGCCCCACCAAGGCAGCAGCTGTCTGCAGTTGTGAGTGAGAACCAGAAAAACAGCAGTGGGAGAGATGTCAGCAAAGCTGAGGACTCAAAACACAGCCAAATGCACAGACCATGCAGAGAGGTTCTCCATTCTGAACAGGGAAGCAAAATATAGTCAGGTATGATGAAGAGTTACCACAGTTTCTAAGAGCAGGAGTTAACAATCTGTGCCATTAACTACAAAGAGCACAATGACAAAGCTTAGTCCATTCCACACACAGCAAGCCAGAAGGTTTGTATGTGTTACTTGAGACATGTAGCTGTCATGGTCTACCTGATTGCATGCTGGAAAGTGAAACACGAGGAGGTTACCTTCTCACCTGGGACAGAATGAGCTCAGAAATGCTCAGCTATGATGTCTCAATGTCAAGTTGTAACGGACCAAGACAAGCAAAGTCAACCACCTGCAGTCCTGTGAACAACTCTCAAGATCAGTTCACACCTCACCTTCCTTCCAGTAGCTGCATATTCCTCTCACCTTCTCCCAAGACCAGCAGTGAACTCAGTCATCGTGGTGTAGGATTTCCTACTCATTTCTTTCAGACCTTAAGAAAAACGGGGCAATTTTTCCCACAGAATAGCAACACCAACAGCACACAAGGCAGAAAGCCCCTGCTCCTAGAGAGGCAGTTTTCTTCACTATGGGTGAGCCATGCCTTGCCCATCTTTGATGTATCAGAGGATGTCAGGCACCTAAGATCTGCTGGCTCTTGTGAATACTCTTATAAGGGGAACATCATGGCCTGGCCATCATCAAAAGCTGAGAAACAGAGTTTAATGAGCTATAGATGACAGGACAGTGCAAGCAAGAACTAAGGTTGAGGAGCCTCCATATGTGCTGTAAATCAACACCACCACCTGCTTTGTCCTGTGCTTGTTTTACACACTCTTTCATTCACAACATCCTCAGTTAACAGATCTAATATTGAATCTGCTTAAACTAATCCAGATTATTATGTCTAAAACAGTTTGGGGAACACTTAGCAAGCAACCCGAAGAAGCATAACACTTTAACAAGAGGAGCGATGAACATGTAAAGTTAAGCAGAAGACACAAACCTATGGAGCTAGCACAACTGGACCTAGAAAGCTGTGCTTGGACAATAGTTTTTGTTAACATTCATCAATAAAATCCAGAGAATAGGTATCTTGCTTATGCTATAAATCAATTGAAACTTTTTCCTTAAGTAGTTGCACACTAATTTCTTTTTATTCATGCATACAAGAAGGAGGCAGACCAACTTTAGACAAAACAGAATTAAAATGATAGCTTTAGGGAAGCCAGACTTGTCTGTTTGAAGTGGTTAAGACATGCTTGGAGAGACACTCAAACAGGGTAGGTCTCTAATGAGATTTTACATAACCAAACAGAAATGTCTTCAAAAAAAATTTTACATAGTGATCTACAAAAAATTATTTTGCTGTGAAGTGGATTTTAAATTCCAAATGCAGATGGCATAAAAAAAAAAAAGTTGGTTTGCTTGTACACCAAGTCTTGGGGACATGTATCTCTGTGTGTGGCATGTGGGAGACTGATGGTCCTTGGGATTATTTGGTTTATCTGTTCCATTACTAGTTTTGATCGTGAAAGTATAGTTCACTGCCTGACAGTTAATGACATATCATTAATATATTTATGACCTGTTTCATCCTGATTAGGGTTTAAACTGAACAGAGCAGTTTTTCAGCAGAGATACAACCAGAGCCAGTCTCAGCTTCAGACACGGTGGTTTTTAAAATGCCAAACCCTGGTATTTTATCACCATCTGCTGGTGATAAAATGCCATTCACTTAAAGAATGTAAATTCAGTCTCAGCATGTACAAAATAATTCTCCCCATAAAGATTCAGAGACCTCAAATGCAGCAAAGACTAGTAAGACATCCATGGAACTCAAATCCCAAAAAGTCATCTGAAGAGCAGGTAACATGATCTCCTATACTCTACATATATTCTGTCATAGCTAAAGCTCTCACAGAACCACAGTCAGGTGCTGTCAGATAACACTGACAGAGGCTTCAAGGTTGCTAGTAAGTGAAATAAAATTCACAGTACAGACACCAATTTACTCTCTGCCACTGGCAAAGAACAGGTTGTGCGAGGTCAATATGCCAGGCACTTTTTTTCTGACCAAACAAGTCATCATCTCTTTCAGTTGCCCAGAGGGTTTTAATACCATTTCCCAAATCTCAAAAAATCAGCACTACTGAAAAGTAAACTTTCTATATTCTTAATATACTGTATTCTTAATATTCTATATTATTATAAACTATATTCTTCCTCTTTCCTGCCCTCTGCTGCAACCTATTGCCCTTATGCCTTCCCCCACCCTTCACTACTCTTTTCCTCCCTTGTACCTCCTATCATACCTGAACACCAGCGCTGTGAGCTGGAGAAGAGTCTGGATTTCTCCCAATTAAATTCCCAAGTAACTGAGGCTCCTCAGTTAAATGGCTGAACTGCCAAGATGTCTCCTCTAATTACTGGTAACAAAGATTCTCTTCCAGAGGACCGTTTCTGCCTTAGAAGAGCCACTGTCTAGAAAGAACAGAAGGAAACTGGTTTTAATTTAGACACTTCCCTCAGGTTGTTAGGTTGGGTAAGAAGTGCTTAATCCTCTCTTCTTGCCTTGGTGCTCAACCTAGAGGCAACTACAGACAAATTTCTGCAGCCTCAGTGAGACTTGATCAGCATGGATGGAACCTGTGGTGCTACATAAATTTCTCCTCAGTACATACAAACTGCGATTCTCCAAATATTTCATGTCTAGATACAGGTGAGCTTATTTTCACAGCACCTTTTTCTGACTCAAGACTACCTGCCAGCAAGTTGAAAATCTCTACTCTTACAACATGAGAGAATTAGGGCTTCTGAAAGAACAGGTCATCCAAATTTTGATTTTTACCTTGAGCAAAACACTGCATTTTTTGACCCATGTCTTGGAAAAAACAGAAACATTCTGGGTGAACCTTTTAAATATATAAAAATATAAACTAATGGAGGCACTTACTGAAAAAACTTTAGTCCTAATGGTTAAAGTTTGAGAAAGTTGAGAAGCAGGCAAGCAAAAGTCATAATAGTGGAAAATTATAATGGAAATTAAAATCTTTTAATACAAAACAGTTCCACCAATTGCACCTGTGTTCACTGTCTCCAGATTTTGATTGTTTTATGCAGCTATTTAAACATATGCAAAAGAGCATAACCAGTCCGTAGTTAAGTTGGGCACTTCGGCTCTTTTTTCCAGTCTCCAAGTAAATATTCAGCCTCTGTAGATTCATCTTGTAACTTTTTCCTGATCACCATTTCTGTAAACAAAATGCTCACTGACTTCAAAAGGGATAAGATTAACACTTATGGGTCAGCAGCACTGAGGAAAGCAGCTACACAACAAATACAGGCCACTGCTCAGCACAAAGACAATTAAAATCTCTCTCTCAAGTGACCTTAGAGTCACTGACCCACTTGACATCACATTCCTGCATGCTCCGTTTAGCCTTGCTCTTTCTCTGTCCCATGAGGCAGCTCCTTCTTCACCATTACATAACTCTGTCCTTCTTATCACATATTTCCACTATCCCAAATATCCCAATATTCCTGGTACCCAACAGCAGCCTCGTCCATGCTTTCAAGAAATTGAGCTCTAAGATTCCTCAGCTACACAGAGAAAACAATTCTTGAAACATCAGGGGAACAGGTCAAGAGTTCATTCCTGTATACCATCTGCTCTCATGTGACCAAAAACAAGAGCTTTATCACCTTCCCAAAATGGGAGAGATGTGCACCTGTGGGCAGATCTGTCCAGTGCCTTCCTGACTGCTGACAGCTAGAACTGGCTGCACGGCTGACTGCTTCCCTGCAGACAATCTGCGGGAAATGGACCAAGAAATGACAAGAATGATCAAAAAATATGGAACAACTTCTGTACAATAAATTACTATATAGACTACAACTCCTCAGGCTGGAAAACATGCAAATGACATAAGTTCATGAAATCCTTAATGGTCTGAAGACTAGACAGACAGCAGAAAAATATACTGGCAAACAAAGAGAAAAAGGTGTCCAGAGAAAGAGGAAAGGGGAGCTACGAAACCCCACCCCACCCTACCACATGAATATTTTACAAGCTCTTGCTGCTTTTGCTACTGTGACTAATGTGAAAAGTACAAGAAAATTACTCTTTAGTCAAGAAAAAAAGTTACTTTTCACAGTTCTAGCTCATCCAGCATCCACACCTCACTGCACCCATGTTCAGACACGTGTAGATGCTTCTGTGTGTTCAGGTGGGATCCCAGCACATATTCTGACACACCACCCACCACTGTATGGGTGAAGTTCTGTGTCAACCTGGACTTAACTTGCTGAGGTTTCTTCCTCTTACTCCTGTCTTTGCCTCACCCAGAAACAGAAGGTTCTTCTCAGAGGTTGTCTACTGTTATAAATGATTAACTAGCCAATTGGATAAAAGAATAAGTTTTTATTTTTCCATTTTAAAATCTATCTGGGACAGCCACGGAAAACAACTTTCGAATGTTGGGTGAAACAGCCGACTGACAGCAGGGTTGCTATCTCGCACTGTTCCACGATTTTCTGGTGGTTGAGTCCAGGTTCTTATACTGTATTTTGTGCCTCCCGTCAGCAGAGGTATTGTGTTTTCAAATTCAAACCCAGTCTTTTCACTTGGTGATGAATCCTGAACAGATTTCCCAGTACTGGGCCACGTCTGAAAGGATTTTCCAGGAATCCTCTTTTGGGATGATGATGTCTTCAAATTCAGGGTCCACCCTCGAAATTGGTATCGATGGGTTGATGGTCCAGGTACCCAAGATCTGATTAGCTCAAGGAGCTACATCCTGGCAAGCCACCCTCCTTTCTGGTGTAAATCAAGGTGTTAACTTGTACATTTACAGTCCACAAAAGATGTCCTGGTATTTGGAAAACGCCTGCCCCATTCCGGGAACCAGGATTAGTCTTACATTTACAGGGTTACAAAAATATACATTCTATCATCTACTACATTTACTATAACTTCTATGTTTAATTGCACGAATTTATAATCATATCTATCACATCTACAAATAACTCTTTTCTGTGTCATGCCACTATCTGTTACTATTCAATAGGAAATACCTTCCCTTACAGCACAGAGGGAATGTGCCTGCCCCATATTACCTTCTTGTACCTAAATGGCATTAAGGCATGGATCTTAGTAGGAGTGCAAGTGAACATCTCTGTCACAAGTAAGTTCTAGAGCAACTTCATAAACAGGCTGAGATTAGCTTTTGGCAGAGGGAGCAGCAATGGCTCTGCTGCTGTCATTGCACAGAAAGCTCCACAAGTTTAGACAAATAGTAAATAATTAGGTTTAAATTAAAAAACAAAAACAAAAACAAACCAAAAAACGAACCGACAAAAAAAACCCCACATGCCTAAGTAAGACTGCATGAGAGACCTGCTGAGATCAGGCTGCAAGATGGGGCTGCCCTGAGCCTTTTAGACATGGTGTAATCTCAGAGGTTTGCAGCAAACTGGCAATCTGAGATGAGCTCTTGCCTAATTAGCAGATTTCTTGTTGTGTCTCAGTGGCTGCACTGCAGAGATTGGCCACCCTCCACTAATTTGCAATATCTCAAGCTTTAAGACTTTCTTTCTTTCCAGTTCATCAGGGCCAGCTGGAAAAGCACCTGCCAAGTGGAGAACTCACTTGCAAAGGTTCAAATTCAAAATGAGGCCTGGGACTAAGCTGTTCTGCACTATTGCTTCAGTATTTTTTACACCTGGGCTTCTTACCAAATGCAAGAGGTGAATCAGGCAGAAATACATATTCACATATTCCATCCTGCCTCTACAAATAACTGTGGGCTACCATCAGCAGAACATAGGTCTTGTTCTCGTAATTCCCTCACATTTTCACACTGCAAGGGACAGGTTTCTTACTCCATCCGGTTGCAGGCAGTGGGGTCTTCATTTTGTTTAAGTTTTTAGCATTTGGAAAAGCAGCACAATCCTTTGCTAAAACTTTACTACCAGAAAGCGGGTAACAAAAGCAACCCTGGGAGCTTCCCCAGTGACAGACCTCTGCCATAAGCCACAGGTGCAGTGCCCAGGGCCTGGGATGGCTGAGGAGAAGTGAAGCTTTCCACCAAATGTGATCTTGGCTGCAGGAAAGACCCTGACATTTCTTACAGAGATGGGTCAGTCACAGGTTTCAGAGTCCATAGCAGCATATTGGCATGGTAAAAGGGGAGAGGTTTCATAAAGATTTGTGATAGAAATAGTAACATGGGTATGATTAAGATTGAAGCACAAATTAAAATACCTGTGCAAAGACCAAAAGACACATGAGAGCAAGATTTAAAAGAATGGCTTCTATAGAACGTGCAGAACACTGTTCCCAGTCAAAGGAGTGGTTTGTTTCCATCTAGCCCAGCCAGCCTGTGCTCTCACACCCAGGAGATCACAAGCAATGAAGCATGGAGCTTCCCTCAGCCAAACGACACGGGTACAGCTTATATTGCACTAACTTGCAAGACAACCGTCCTGTAAACAAGAAATTGAAAAACAACATTTGTGCCTTGAGCAGAGGGGAGCATTCATCATAATTTATGGAGATTTACCAGATGAACTGGCTCTCCTCGTCTCCCTGTTCATTTTCTTCCTCTGTTGTCTGATTTCATCCCATGTCTAGATGCCATTATCATGGATCTGTTATAACTCAGCCTAGCTAAAACACAAGAGCAAAAGGCTCCGTTGCACCTCGGCTGCGAACACTCCTGCCCACAGCCTCTGAGGCAGCGTCGGGGCGGGCCCGGGGCAGCGCCGGGCGGCATCGCCGCTTCCCGCCCATCACACACATCAGCGTGGTGACGCAAAAAAACTACATCTCCCGTCATGCTCCACCCTGAGCTGCCGACACCGCCTGCGCGCGGCCGCGCGTTGCACTGCGGGAATTGTAGTCCATGGTGGCGGCGCCGCGGAAGTGACTCGGCGGCGCCGGGGTGAGCGGGGGCGTGTTGACTTTCCGGGGACGGCGCTCATGGAGGCTCGGGAATAGCGAGTCCGTCTGAAGGGGTTCGCCGGCCGCCGCCATGTTCGGCTGCCTGGTGGCGGGCAGGCTGGTGAGCGCTGCCCGGGCCCGGGCGGGGCCCCCACCCCGCTCGGGGGCGGGGTGGAGCTGCCGCAGGGCCCTTGGCCCCCCCGGGCCGCAGGCAGGGGCCCCGCCTGCCCGGCGCTCGGCTGGCTCCGGCCCCGCGTCCCCACAGGCAGCTGCCTTCTCCAGCGTCCTTGCCGGGAGGCGCTTGCCATCCCCCTGTCAATGTTGTCTCCTCAGAGACAAGCTGGGAGCTTAACAGAAGCTTTTTAAGGCTAGATTGTGCCTTGGCTGCAAGGATGTGGCATCTCGGGTAAAGAGGAGGGTATCTTTTGCTCTGGCATTCAGCCATCCTTCTGCTGCCTTTCTCAAGGTCTATTGTATTTCCTATGTGAACAGGTTTCCATGATCCTGGGGTTGTGCCAGCCAGGTGGTCAACAGCCACTTCTTAGTGACTTGGCAACCTCTTCTGCACCCTATTTTCCTCCTACGCACATGGGGAGCGAAGGTATTCTGATCCTGTAGTCCCGGGTGGGATATGTGTTCAGTGCAGGTAGAACAAGACTGTTGTGTCTTTCTGGTAATATTTTTTGCAGTTGTTCTTCTGCTGTGTTTGACTTTTATCTGGCTATTTTGCTCTTTAGGCTAGTACGTTCCTCACTTTTTTGTTATGTACCACTTTAGGTGTGTTTCTGTAAAAGGAAATTCACAGACAGATGAAGGTGAAAAACCATGTTAATACTAATAAAGGTTTTGTTCTCTTTAGGTACAAGCGGCACCTCAACAAGTGGCCGAAGACAAATTTGTATTTGATTTACCAGACTATGAAAACATCAACCATGTAGTGGTCTTCATGCTGGGAACTATACCATTTCCAGATGGAATGGGAGGATCTGTCTATTTTTGTTACCCAGACCAGAGTGGGATGGCAGTGTGGCAGCTGCTGGGGTTTGTCACTAATGAGAAGCCAAGTGCCATCTTCAAAATTTCTGGTCTGAAATCTGGTAAGACTGGTAGAACATAGCAATCGGTGCAACAGATGTGTTCCTGAATGCATAAGGGATAAATGTGTGAAGGTAGCTTTGAACAAAAAGCTCAAAGGCAGCATTCTGGGTTTCAGATAGTACTAGAAGCAGCCTGTCAGCTTCATGGAAATCTGTCTGTGTGTTACTGTTCCTTGTGAAATTTCTCTCTCATCTTCTCTTGTGTGTGGTCTTGATCTGGAAATTCTTTTAAGCAGACTTGACATGGTTTGTCCTCTGCATAGAGGCAAAATGATCCTGTAACTTCCCTACCATGTTTTTAGGTGTTTGTGTGGACATGCCACATTTTCTTTCAGCTTCCTCTGCTAAGCAGTTGTATTCTTTGTAGCACAGCCAGGTTTTGCAGGGAGTAGAACCTGGCAGTGATTTCTGACAGCTGGCACTACCCAGCCAGGAGCTGTTGCTTTATAGAATTGTCCAATAGAGGGTGTCTCCTCATTGGAAAGCAGCTTTCCAAATGTTTTAGTACTTTTGGTACATTCAGTAGGGGGTGTGTGTGTGTCTGTGTGTGCATGTGTTTTCCTAAATGCATGAGGGTTTGGTGTGTGCTTTATGAAAATGATGAGACATTTCAATGGCACACCTTTGTCATATGAAAGGGACAGATACATCAGTGAAGCAACTTAAAGTGATAGAAGTAGTACGCATCTTTTGTAGGCTTGGATGTAGTCTACATCTTTAACTTGAATCTCTGTTTAATTAAGCTTTGACGTTGCTCTGCTAAAATGTATTCATTCATAACATGGCATACTTTCTTTTGAGTCAGTCCTGGATGTGGCAGTATGGTTGAGATAAGGGCTGTCAAGCTGCAGAGCAAAATGAATTCTGATCATACACATTCCTCAGAAATTTGGGCTTTCTTCAGAAGAGGGAGCAACTGCAGGAAGGGTTTGGAGAGATGTGATTTTGTGTATCCCAAAGCTGTGTGGTTAGTGCAACAGTAAAGCATATCACCAGTGCTTTTGGCATATGTTTCTCATGCTTGAAAGACTCACTGGTGTGTGCTCTCAGACAGCTTTGGAGGAAAATACATTTTCAGATGGTTTTTGCATGATTAGCTGTAATTTCTCAGTAAGGGTTGCTCTCAAGGAAGAACTCAGTGACATAGGTGAACACATTTGCAGTGCCTTGAGGCACGGCTGTGCTTGATTTGGGCAGCAGAGAGTTCTGCCATTCCCATTGTCTGCAGCTTAGCTCTGACTGTGGACTCAGTCTAAGCTACTCAATCTAAGGTTCCATGGCCATAAACAATTTTAGGGTGGAGAAGACTACGTAACAGAGAGCTGGAATCGTTGAGAGACATTACTGATACTTGAACTCTGCATTTTGGGTTAAATACCTGGTTGAGAGGAACAAAGATGCGTCCCTGTCAGCTCCCTGGGAAGCAGTGGTTGTGGTTGTAGCAGTTTCATTTGTTTGCTCATAAAGAAGGGGCTTAGAAATGCTCCCTGCCTTGGAACTGTAAGGTTTTTTGTTTTTCAGTTGTGCCTGAAGGTGTGGTAGAAATAGAAAACAACCTTTGGACTTGTATTTTGCACCCTTACTACTGGAAGTGTGTTGACCAGAGTTCCAGCAGAGCCTTTTCCATGGCAGACTTTTCTGCTGTGATGCTGTTTATGCTCTAAAATGATGTCTGCATTTGAGGCCTACACATGAGTAAGTGTTTTGTTGTGATTGGGCTGAAAGGTAATGAGGGTTCAATCACTGAATTAAAGGTTCAATGAAGGTTCAATTCTTCCACAAAGAATTGTGTGGAAAAATACTTTTCTGATAGCAGTTGCTCTGTGGTGATGTAATGTGTTGGAGAGTGCAGGGTCTGAATGCAAAAATCTGAGCTTGTGTTTCAGTACTGATTAACATTCTCTGCATTTGTAAGGTTTGGAATGCTAATTGCAAGAGCCAAGCATGGAAAATGTGGAGTGTATTCTTCCTGGTGTAAGGATGACAATGGATGCTTTTATTTCACACTTTTAGGCAGACATCTTTCCAAGGCCATGGTTGTGTGGGAGTCGATGGAAAGTGAATGGAATGGATGTGTTTTAAATGGAATGGATGTGTTTTATTGTTTGGATCATGACTGTCTAAAGTAATCATACATTGTAACAGAGCCTGGTCCTTGAGGATGTTACATTTTTATTGAAATGTCAGTTTCTCAGGTGAAGACCTTACAAGATGCAAAACTTGTACCAGCTCAGTTGCTATTGGGATTTTTTTAGTATTGAACTTGATACTTGGTTTCTGATAGCTTGTATCAAGCAAGCCTCTATCAACAGCAAATGCTGAGATCATACAGCAGTGAGGTTTCTCAGAAGAGGTTCTAAATAGTATTTCAGGAGATGAACTCTCTTCTTGCTTACCTTGTGTTAAAGTAACATTTTAATAGGAGTGCTTTACTCCTAAGGTAGCACTGTATTGCAGCTGTGGGATCTGGAGTGAGGACTAGCACTTTGCTTCAATTGAAAAGGGTGCTGAGTTTGTGAATGTACCTTAGGTATGGGTTGGCTGTTTGCTTCTTTGTGCCTTGTGTCTCTGCAGAGGAATGTTTAAGCTCCTGAGGTCTTCAGTCTTGATCTCAGTTCAACTTGTCACAGACTGTTTTTGCTGGCAGAGTTTTTGACAAGGTCAGATCTCCATTAGCCTTTCTTGCAGCTCAGATAGTGCAGGCTGTGTGCAGGACAGCTCTTGATTAGCTTTGCTTTCTCCTGCCAGTAAGAGGCTGGAGAGTGCTGCTGAGACACTGCGTCGGTGTTAAGAGGGTACTTGACTTGTGTTCCCACAAACACAGGTGCAGTATTAGTGTTTGTTTACTGATAGCACTGTGGTCCCACGGACCTTTTCCTGCATTCTCCTTTAGAGGTGCTGACAGAAGAGTACATGGTTTAAGTGACTCTGAATGTCTGTCCTTGTTTGCAGAGACTTTGGCTGAGGCTGGGACTGAAAGTATGGGTTGAGAAAGGTCAGAAGTGAGGGCAGAGGGCTGGGATGATGTTTGTGGTGCAGTTTGGAGATTGTTCCTTGTCTTTGTGGCACTTGCAGTCAGAGGCCTTTCTGTTCCATGACTATTTCTTTGACCTTTGCTGCTTTTGGTGGGTTTTAGCAGTTCAGATGAGACCTGGGGCTGCCCAGCCCTCCCTGAGTCAGAGCGATCTTAAACTAGTGCTCTCTACTTTTTCAGAGCAGGTTCACTAGAACCTGGCTTTAATGAGTGAATCAAACCACTGCAGCAGTGCTGCATATTTCCTGTTTATCTGCAATTGCCAAAATGTGAATTAAAAGCTTGGTTCCTGTAGAGAGGCTCTGCTGTCTTTTACTCACTGATCGTATTCCCTCTTGTATCCATTTATTTCATAGGGAGCTGTAAAGTCATGTTTTTCTGTTCTTTAGAGATTTCCTTATGATCTGTTGTGCTTTTTAAATGTCCCAATCACACTGTTCTATCTGTTGTGCTTGTGTGTGTACTCGTGCCTGTGCTTGGACTGTGGTTTTCCTGTATTTCCTGTGAGATCCCTGTGGTGAGAGCTGGGGAATACCTTCTACAGGAGGAGCATGGTGGTTGAAGTTACACGGGCTTTACGTGTGTGCCAGAGCTAACGTGTGCTGTTCGTGGTGCTTTCAGGGAAGGGAAGTCAACATCCCTTTGGTGCCATGAACCTCCCACAGACGCCAACAGTGGCTCAGATTGGAATCTCAGTGGAACTGCTGGAGAACCTGGCCCAGCAGACTCCTGTTGCAAGTGCTGCTGTGTCATCAGTAGATTCATTCACAGAGGTAGCCTGGACATTCCATTCTCAGAAGTTCTCTGTTCTATGGAAGTCTCGTTGAGCCTCTGAAGCACTAATTGGGGAGTGGGTAGGGGGTGCTGCTGGAGGGGGCAGTAGGATTGTAACCAACCTAATAATTGTCAAATCATTTGGTTGAATGCTTTGATACTATGAAATTGCTTTTTCTTACACTGAAAAACTGTCTCCTGTGAAAGACTGGAATTTGCATGTTCAGTGACATGAGGCCAAGAGATTCACTTATGTCAGTGTCACTGTACTGTAAATTTGTTTATGATACTTCTTATAGGAACAGCCATGACTAAATACATGTAAGAGAGAGTGGATCTCTGGTGATTTGTAGGTGCTGAAACTTCAGTACATAGACTTGTAGGGATGGTCAAAAATTATTCCCAGGTTAAGGCAAATGTGAGCAAGGATGCAGAGAGATACTCAGGTGCATCTCTTTCCCTGAAGAAATCCTTCTGATGTAGTAGATTTGCAGAACTACAGAATTATGCTCTTAACCACAGAAAGATTTTTATTTTTTTTTTCCCAATGCCTTCTCTGTGGATCAGGCCTTGGGCTACAATATGCTGTTTTTTAACCCAGCCTGTCCATTAGTTTGAACCTCTGGAAATCCTCAACCACCTCTGGCAGTTAGTTGGCAGTCTAACAGCAGTCCCAGGCAAGCCAGACCTGCATAGTGGGTCTTGATTTCCCTAACACTGATGGCACTGGCATTTTCTTTTAACATTTCAGCAGGTGGTGAGGCTTTTCTTCAGGCCTTTTTTACGTTCTCACTTTCCTTCCAGGTGCTTGCTGAGGCAGACTGGTAATTGTACAGTAATCCTGATACTGTAGCTGATGTTTTTTGGCAGTTTATATACATTGTAGCTCCAAATAGGTAATGTTTCTTGCAGAAAGTTACCTTGATTAGAAATTGACAAACAGATGTTTTTGTATAGAGTAGTTAATTGAGTTTTTCTGGAGTTGTTAGGGGCAAAGGACACCTAAATAATATTTCTCATTCCGCCAATTTTTATTATAGCAGTAGTAATGAGGAATAACGTGCCAAGTCGGGTCATTTGCAAGGTGGCTCATGGAGTTTTCTGGCAGCAGTATTTAAAGAAAAAACATACCTCATGATTGCATAACATTGTCACAAATGTTATTTTCGGTTAAGTGAATTCTTCTGTTAAAAAAGAGCAGCATCTAACTATGAACATCTTAACTGAAATTGTAATTGCCTTCAAGGAATGCAGTTGACCCAAAGGGTGAAGTACTGTTTACTCCTACAGAGAAAATGTGTGAGGTCAGAGTGGAAGGAAACCTCTGAGGAAGTAGCTTGGGAGTTCTGCCTGTGAGTGGGGTGAGACTGAGGGTAGGATTCTGGGGTATGATTTCTTCTGCTCCTTTTGTCAGAGGAGAGCACAAGATTGTGCATTTATTAACTCAGGCTCTGTTTTCCTGCATCATTTCACTGTCCATGAAGTTTTCTATATGAAAATTCCTTGTTCTCCCATCAAAACAATGCATAACTTTTTTTTTTTTTTTTTTAAGAATAGGGGAAATAAAGAGATACTGTAGACTTCTATATTTGTGGACTGGCTGGGAATGTCCTACAGCCTCATCCTCTGCACACAGGGCTTGCTATTCCTTGGCCTCTCTTTCACTCTTTTCTTTCCTAGTCCTACAGTTTAGGAGTGCCCTATGCATCCTTTAGGTGTTTCCCCCACAAGATCTTGGAGTAAAAGATGCCAGGACAGCAGCCCTTCTGTCGGGAATGCTAAAGGAAATTACTCTGTCTGGAGACTGGAATCTGATGAGTTGTAACTAGACAGATTGCAGACTTTTCCAGTCATTTAACAAGTGTTTTTGTGGGAGCTGGAATGGCAGCTTTGGCCCAGTCTGGAGTTCTGGTTATTCAGTTTGGAGGAGAGGGACAGCTCTTGTCACTGCATCACTTCTTTGTCACAAACAGAAAGTGTTCCTCCCAAAGCTGTTTGTCCAGTTGTATGAATTGAGCAGGGAGAGGGCAAGTGAAGATTCTTAAAGTGATTTCTGGATGCCATATGGATCTGGAGGCAAGACCAAAGCTTAGGATGTGTTGATCATTGTCTCTGGACTTACTATATCCACTTTCCCCCTGTGTTTTAGATGACAGTGCTAAAACTACTTCATGTAGGAGCTGTATATCTGCTAAACTTTCACACAAAAATTCAAATTGAAGAAAGAACTTCCTTAAAATATCTCTTCTTTTTCTTTTTTGTTTCAGTTCACTCAGAAGATGTTGGATAACTTCTATAACTTTGCTTCCTCATTTGCTGTTACTCAGGCACAGATGACCCCAAATCCTTCTGAAGCTTTCATTCCTGCAAATGTAGTTCTGAAATGGTAATGGCAGTGATCTCGAGTAACAAATGTTCTTTTTTTCTAGGCATTAGACCGTCATTTCTAAGCACTGAACTGTTGTCAGTCTATTCAGTGAGATGATGCAGATTCTAAAATTGTTTTTGTTTATTTTTAGTATAGAGAGGTCCTGCCCACTGTTTTTATATTTATTTGTCAGCTTTTTTTGTTGTTGTTGTTAGAAAAGTGCTGTGCCAGCAATGAAACTTTTTTGGTTCTAAAAAAGTTGCCTTTGACATATGCATTTGCAGTGTGTTGCTGATAATGCAAATGCTCTGGAGTTGTGGGAAGATAGAGCACACTGTTACCTGTCAGTTTGTGCTTATTTGTTTTATTTGGTCTCTTCCTAGGCATAGTTCCAGCATAGTTGCCTTACTTAAGGATATGTGAGAGGTGGCGAATTCACGTTACACTTGTTGACCTGGTTCTGTCACCAAGACCCTTGAATGTAAATCCACAAGTCCCTCTGGGAGTTGTTTTCCAGGAACTGGTTTAATAACTGTCTGGGGATAGCCTGTGTAGTCTGGAGATAAATTTTGAACTGCAGGCAATCCTCTAGGTTATCTGAAAATGTCTTTCCTATCAGTTTGGCCTTATTTATTTACCCTCTGCAGTATTAACCTAAGCCCTTTTTAAATCAGTATTTGAGACTATCTGAATACAGTTTA
Source organism: Trochalopteron elliotii (assembly GCA_024734555.1). Lineage (NCBI taxonomy): Eukaryota > Metazoa > Chordata > Aves > Passeriformes > Leiothrichidae > Trochalopteron > Trochalopteron elliotii. Next base: position 2,246,452 of record JANPWX010000175.1, read on the forward strand.
TCATCAGTGAGATCTCATGAATATGCCAGCAGTTGATGAAAGCCATATGTTTTGTTTGGGAGTGTAATTTGGTGCAGATGCCTTGTGTTTTGAAGGTAACTACAAACTCCATGAATTGTCTGTGGGTGGGGTCTCTGATGTGACTGCTCAGTGCCTGGGTGAGGCTGAAGTGTTTAAAACCCTTCAGTCTTTTCTCACTTGAGCTGGGCTATGAACTGTGAGGTGTAGGAGAATGTTTTGTGGTTTCCTTTGTTTCATTGGCAGTACCTTTTGATTCCTTACATTTTGGGTTTGTGAGGATTAAAAGGGGGGTTTTAACTTTCGTGGCTCAAAGCCTATAGGCTTCTCTATTTTAGACTCTTCTTTTAGAAAGGCAATTTAAAAATTGTCTATTTTTCTATTTCTTCACTGTGTGTTCAACAGTGAATTCTGATGCTCAGTTTGTTTATGGTTTGCTTGGTTTTGTGAGTATGGAAAGTGAAATTAGGACAGCATGTGCATATGTGTGCATATATGCATATATATGCATATAACACGTTTGCATTATGTGTTAGAGAATTACATTTCCTCATTTGATTTTACTAAAACATTACCATCCAGCCTCAGATTCATATTTCTACCTGCCCAGACTTTGATTTCCTAGCCCAAAAAATGTTATGCATAAAACAACCACTTATAAGTCATGGACTTGTTTAGGTTGGAACAGACCTCTAAGATGGACTCCAGCCATTCACCTCCTGCTGCCAAGTGCACCACAAACCCAGGGCCAATAAAACATGTCCACACCTCTTTTAAACACAGCCAAGGACAGTGACTTGACCACTTCTAGCCCTTGACAACCCCTTCAGTGGAGAAAATTTTTCTCATATCCAATCTAAATTAACTTAGAATTTTACTAAGTTCGAATGAGTCTCCTCTGGGATAACTGCTTAAATGAAATTCATCTTGGTGAAATACACAAGTCTAACTGTGAATATTCTAGATATGCAAATGGATTTGGGACTTGCTAATTTCCTGGTGTGAAATAGATGTAATTTATCATGTTCTCTGCATAGACTAAATTATTTGTCCCCTTTTTAAAAAACACAATTTTATATGCAGCAGCTGTTACTTTTTGATTTTTTTTTTTTATTTTTCTAGGTATGAAAACTTCCAGAGACGTCTGACACAGAACCCTCTCTTTTGGAAAACATAAATTCTGTCATTTGGAGTTCTTTGTAAAGTGTTACCTGAAAGATGCATCAAGTAACTCCACTGAAGATTTTCGGGGGGAAGGAGGGGAAAAACTCAAACAACAATTAGTCTAAATAGACAAACCAGTAACTTTTATATTACTCTTGAACAGTATTTAAAATTAAAATCAATGAAAATTATTAGTCTGCATGTTGGTTTATTTAATTGAAGTGCTTGGCTGCAACAAGAAATCAGTGTTCCATGTAGAAATACTTCTTTGAAATTGCATTTAATATTTACTTCTAATATATAATACTTCTTTGAAATTGCATTTAAAGTGGAAAAAATTACAAGATGAAAAGTGGCAGCATTGTGTCATACTTGTGTGGTGCTTTGGGGTGTTGTACACAAACCAAATGCAGTTTTTCCTTTACCTCATTTGAAGGATCAGGCAACTGCGAATATGCTGATGGTTTTCCTGCTGGTACTTGCACTATAAGTTCTTCCACTTCGTGGACAACCAATATTCCTGTCCCCAACTCATATAAATGGTACAGCAGTATTTCCATCTTTGGCAGTAAGACACTATTGAGCTTAATCTTGGAGTACCTGTCTTTAACTTTTCCTGTATGAAAGTGTAATGAAGAGGAATCTTTGGGAACTTCAGCTGTGCTTGAAGAATTTTCCCAGTAATAAGAGAGTAAAATCTTGTTTCTCTTAGAAACAGATGTGGGATGTCTGATAATTCTGTCTAAGTTACTGGCACCAAAGGCTGTCACATTTGCTCATAAATTCATGGGATTTTAGGGTGGTCTGAGTGGTTCTCATGACGAGTGCAGTTTCTGCTAGTGCAATGGCTTCGACCACATGTGCCCAGGTATCTCACAGGTGAGCTCCAGCTGGCCCTTCTGTTCACTAGATTAGCTTGATCAGAAGTACTGTTTTCAACAATGGATCTTGATTTGTAAGTTACGTTCTGTAACCGAGGACTAAGACTTGTTCCCAAACCACTGGCATGAAAATAAAAGTTTTAACTGGTTTCATTGACAGGGGAATGAAGCCTTGAAGGAGTCCTTTATCAAGTCAAGTGAGCCTTAGGTACACTTGTCCTGAGAATGGAATCTCAGTCCTTTGAACCTCCTCAATGACACCCTATGTCATTGCTGCCTTAGCTTAAAATGGACTCTTCCCTCACGTAAAAGCAGAGGAACCCAAGGAATAAAAGGAAGGAGCTCAACCTGGGGCCCAGAAGAGAAGGAAAACAGAGTGATGAAACCCAGGAAAGCTGTGTAAGAACAGCTTTTGAAAAGTAAAACTAATTCTCCCCCAGGTAATTTATGGAAAAAAGGGCTCTTTCCCAGAAGCCATGGCACAGACCCAAACCCTGAAAATTTTGTGTTGCTTGCTTGACTAAAAGCTTAATTTTCTTAAAGACACTTTTGTAGGCCAAATGTTTGCTAACTTCCCTCATAGCTGCTTCCTCCACAAAGGCCCAGCCTGAACTCCCTCATCAGAATGGGTCATTAGGATAATTCTGTGTGACCTGTCAAATTCTGCTGTAGGGTGTGGTTTTGTCACACAGGTGGCAGATGCCTCACATAGCTGGTGATAGAAGGGGATCAGAAAAGACAAGGGGGACCAAATGGAAGTTGGGAATGGTCATTGCTCAGCTTCTCACACTTGTAAGGAAGTATGTGGCTGCTGTGGAAATGAGTAATTAACACTTCATAGGCCATTGCAAGGCATCAGGAGTTAGGGAATATGTGCCTACATCACATAACAAACCCACTCCATCAGCACAATTTAATTAAAGAAGGAGTGATTTATTTGTAAAAAAAGAGGTACTACCTACAACTTCCTCATCTGGCTGGCCAGAGCTGCCCTCTATGAAATAATCCTCATGTCACTACTCCTTGTTGGAACTTTCTATGGCCCTCACTATCTGACATGGTTTGGTGAAGAACAAATCATTGAACTTAAGGTATTTAAACCCAAGGGCCCTGTTTGGCCACAGGCTGTCACTCTGCTGCTCACTCTTCTCTCCTCTAGTTATAACAAGCTACTTCTGTTCTGACCAAAGCTGCATTCCAGTTATTCCAGATGGTGTTTGGGCTTCAGGAAGCCAGACACACCAGACTAGACCATGTGGGTGGGATCACTAAGTCCAGCATGAGCGCTGTGGCTGCTCTTGCCCCAGCTCCAGTCATTAAGGCTGTACATGAAAAAATGTAATTATAGGGGGGTTGAATAATTCAGTAGTGTAGAGTAAGAACTTCTCCCAGTGCTGTAGCCACTGTGGGTTCAGCAGGTGTTGTCTCTGAGCTCACAGAATGTGGCACGTGCTTGAGAGCATCATTCTAAATTACTTTTCTTTCCTGCTGTGACTGAGCTTACAGATCAGAAACTCTCAGAGGGAAGACTCTATCCCCCTTCAGTATCAGTATTTTGCCTTTCACAACTGCTGTGAAAGTAAGAATTGATTCATTTCTATAGGTTGTGTGGATGGCCAGACTGCTTCTCAAGCATACGTGCTTTTTCTTTCTCAGCTTTGAAGCACAGGATTGTGGGGTGAGTTTCACTAGCTCTGTGAGATCCTATCATATAATCACTAGTTAGGTTGCTTGAGGAAACAGGCATCCAGTTTTTCTAAGGAAATTTAACGTAAGAAACTCCAGGGTCTTCTGTCTCCCAGCAATACTTTTGACTTCAACATTGTGGTTTTAAAATGAGAGAACAGGATTATAAGAATAAATATGAGGAGAAACAAAGATACATACATTCATCTACTTTGCCTTTAAATAGATATATAGATATATATCTCCTTTTTTTCCTCCATGCACAAAATACTAAAATTTCTTTCCCCCAGAGTAAGGCCAGAGGTGTAATACCTGTAATAATAACTACCTTGATGTAATATAAATTATTGTGTAATGATCCTCCTACTTTTAGAGTATTTTTCCCATTCCCAGTTTCTAGATACTAGGCAGTTCAGGTTTTAAAGAAAACCTGTACAAAAAACAAAACAAAACAAAAACAAACAACAACAACAAAAAATACTGTCTACTGATCATTTGGCTTTGAGGCTAAACATACCCTTCCATGCCAAACTCATAACCATGACAGGGGTAGATATACTTCCCTTCATTTTGGGACATTTTCCCAATTGTTTTCCTTTCCAAGCCAACAGAAATTGCTAGTTAGAGTGGATTCTGTTCACAGTTTGCCCTCACCTCACTCCATGCCCAGAGAAAAATTTAAAAATACAGAAAGCAACAAAGTGCATATATTGCTTCTGGCTTATACAGAAACAGATGCAAAATTCATGGCAAATAGTCAAAATTCTAATTATGCAAGGGATTTGTTTTTAAAAAGTTGCTTCATTTCTATGTTGTAAATATTTTTCTCACACAGCTCATGGTGACAGCGAAGCATTCTCAGGTGAACCTAACTGTGTTTGTACTCTTGCAAAGGAAGTTAATTCCTTGACTTTCAGCCACAGAATCAGAGCTCCCCAATACAATCAGTGGTGAAACATGAGCATGAAACACACCAGAGAAAACCAGCACTCCTACCTATACTAGGAAGGGCAAATTTGATCCATATTTGCATAAAGTTTTTTTGACTTAACATTAAAAGCCCCAAGAAGAACCCGATTTAAAATTGCATTGTGGTAACGTTCTTTATTCATTCACCACCAGATGGAGCAGCACCCCAGGAAACAGAACCATGCTCTGAGAAGAAAGACCTTGTAAGTGAACGACTGATTTAACAATCAGGAACCTGTTTTCTATTTCTACTTCCAGCTGTGGGACAAACCTTCTTGCTGTCTCTGGGCACAGTCTCTGCCTAAAAGTTAGAACCAAAAGTTAGTCCAAGCCTACCATTTATGCAATTTCTAAGTTTCTGAAAGTTGGTAGAATAAGACAAGGGCTGCCACATACCTCTACTCTTCAGCTTTTTTTTTTTTTTTTAATCTCTTCAGGAAGATACTCAGTGTGCAATGACTGAGGGAATCAGCAACCTTCAAATTTTATGCTCTTCATGCACAGTTAATAAAGAACAGACCTCTGTAACAACATTTGCAGCCTCTGAAAGTTTCCTGACTCTGCTGCAGTTATTCATCAGCTTTTTACCTCTTCCTCACCTGTCTGGAGATGGGGAACAGAAGGAGTCAATTACAGAATTTGTCAAAGAACAGACCTAAAGGTGGCCTGAAGACAATGGAGAAGAACACATGTTCTTTCAGGCTATTTTTGGTAGGTTTCTCCAATACTAGAGTTAAAGCACACTTCTGTTGTTGAAGAATTTAGGCACTGGAGCTCTCAAAGTATGTTTCACAGAAGTATATATTAAAAAGATGAAAAGGTTTTGGAAAATATTACTCTTCTTTAAATTCTTTTGTAATGATTATAACTCTAACAGCTCTGTATCTTCCAGAAGACACAAAGTAATTTTAATCTTTCTCCTTTTTTTAGTCTAGAACTAGGAAACTGTAGGAAGAAAACACCCTAATGAAATAAATACGTAAGTTTTATATCCACTTGAGCTTTATCAGTCTGCTTGTTGACAAAGACACTTTCCCCCCCCTGTTGTGTACCTTCAAAATATTATTAATTCTACATGCAGATGGGGCTGACTGTTGTAAAGGAGAATTTTCCCCTCCTTGGCTTGTTACAGATCTTGTTACACAAGTTCTTCCCTTTATTAAGACTGCTAATCCAACTTCAGCTCCATCCAGGTTTCTCAGGGCAAAGCTCCTGGAACCTTTGTCTGCATTTGAAGAGGACAGTCTTCAGCACATTCATAAGTTAAAACAGAAGTTAGAGCTGACCCTGTGTTAGGCCTCTTTCCAGTCAAGCACCACCCTTCCTTTCCTTCCTCTCAGACACAGCAGCTCATTTGTCAGAATGTACCTCTTATGTCCCAAAACAACACCCATGGCTGAGAAATCCCTACTGCTTTTGTATCCCATTTCACTCTCAACCCCCACCACGGGAAAACACAGAAGACAGTCTAATGCCATGCTACTGCAAAGGCTAAATGGCACCAGCCTCCAACCCAAGTGTTCTTCGTAGAGCTAGTTCAATCAAAGCTCTTTCCTTGAGGCTGCAGGAAGCCTGGGCACTCCCACTGCCTTTCTGGAGTGCACTCCCAAACACACCCCAGCCCCATAATTATTCAGACTCTGCCAACCCCACATCCTTTCCACAGAATGATCTGAGGTCTATGGGCCATTGCTGTTGTGTAAACAGTGGCTCACACTATGCCAGCAGTTCTGTAGATGCAGGAAGTTAAACCTTCCCCAAGCTCCAGTCTCACCTGTCTCCCTCTGCAGCTGATCTGTGTTCAACTCTGCAGGAATTTCAGTTTCCTCCCTCCAGTACTCAGGCTTCTACATGGTTCTGCCCAACTCTGTGGTTTTACACTTGGCTTCCTGATCAGCTCCTCTTGACCAGAGAGGGGCACAAGAAAGATTGTACTGGCCATTTGGCTTGTGCAAGAAAAACAAGGTCCAAAATCCAGTTCAATTAAACACTAGTTTTGGACAGACCTGTGGTCCTACTGCACTTTCCCAGTGGTAAGAACAAGGATTTAAAAGAGGAAGAAAAAAGAATGGAAAACCATTATGTACTACAGATTAAAATTTGAAAACTGCTTGTCAGTTCTGGGCTTCATTATTTCAGGTTCCCAAGAACACAAATCAAAACTGGTTAGTCACATTGTTTCCAACTGAACGGGTAGTTTACCTAACCAGAGCATTTACAAAATTCCCAAACAAGCAGAAAAAAGCAACATCCTGAAAGATATAAGTCAGATATATACTCAAGAAGTCAGTAGCAGACAGGACTACTTAATCTACTGATCAGAATGGCACCATAATATTGGCAATTACTGTGCATTTGTATTTACATCATAAAACATTTTTCTCAAGTAACATATTATGTTGAAGGATAAGGGCAGGGAAAGGGAAAAAAAGTATGTAAATGGTTCAGCCTCAATAAATGTTATTTGCTTTCTTCCTCATTTAGATACACACAGCTACTGAGAAATGTCCTGACCATTTTCTTAACACAGACATCAGCATTTCAGCTACCTACTGACAAGATAAATACAAGTGTTTCAAACACAGACTATCACTGCTAATAATTTCTGCCATCTTATCCATTTTCCCTGTTTCATTTTTTATTAACTGTACACATTTTAAATCTATATGAAATATGATCAATTATAGAATTCATTATTCCTAAGGCAAGTAAAAACATTGAGGAGGCTATTTGGGAATACTGACAAGAGGCAATTAAAATATATTTCCAGAAACTAACTTTTAGATAAATGCAGTAACCAGACAGTCAGAATTCAAACAACATAACAATGTGATGTACAAAACAAAGCCAGTAATGTTTTTTCCCCCTAGTCATTAACAGATCTGGTGAGAAGCAAATTTCAATTTGAGATTACTAGAAATTAAATCAATTTCAATCTGCAACTAACTTTAAGAATGAGTTCAAAATATTTTTAGAAATTGTTTAACAATTATTTATATTATATTCTTAAGAGTAGCATTTCCTTTGTGTTATCCCTGAATAAAAGCTTCATAAGGTTTTCAAAAGGCACAAAATACAACTGCAAGCATAAATATACCAAATTTCTAGCAAGTTGTCGTACATTCATGTGATAGATCTACACAGAGAAATTTCCTAGGCTATAAGGGAAAACTTCTTGTGGGAAATAATTAAAATGGACAATTCAGAAAACTTTACAAAAATACTTCTTTTTATTAAAAGCAGCAATTCCAAGCAGAACAATACACAGAATGTAAACATCACTAAGTCCAGCTCCAGCCTGCCGAACCTTCGAGGAAGTCTACACTAAATGCATCTACTGTGCTAGCAAGTTACCAGACTATATTATAATTTGAAAATATATTTTCTTCTATGAATTAAGAAAAAGTACTTTTATCGTAATCTGTCCCAGCGCCAGATACTGGCATCATCACACACAGCTATAAGGATACTGCTATCCCTGCTAAAACTGGTCTGTCGGATGGCAGCAACGCATTTAGGATGAGTAAGAGTTGTACACCTAGGAAAAAAAAAAAGAAAATTATTCAGCTGCAAAGTTAAATCTTCCTATTACATTATGGAGCACTGTTTCAGCAATCCCTTATTTATGTGACCTAGGAGGAATTGAAGGCAACAGGATTATGACCTTCACGGTGTATTTTGTATTCCAAATGAGGACTTGGAAAAGCAGTTTCCTGTTCACCCACAGTTGTTTCTCATCCACCCAGTTTTTACTGAAGCAAAGATTGAATGCTTATTGAATCACATTATTTAAGACTTCATAATCAGTGTTATTTCCCAGGGTTAGGAATAAAATATCAGAATCATGTGATTAAAGACTGCAGCACTTCCAGGAATTTCATATATTAATGTATTCATCTATACATATTTACATGGATTATACATATAAAGACATGTATAATATATTTGGCATATAAAAATAAAATGCATAAAATATTTACATATACAGTGTATATCCATTCTATAAACATTGGGGTTTGGGAGTGGGTTTGTTTGGGGCCCTTTTTTGTGTTCAGGGTCTTTTTGCATTAGTCTGTTTACACACATACATTTGTGTCTGTATGTCTCTTGTGAAATTGCCTGGCAACACAGGTGAGAAAGTGGAAAGCCACAGTGTTTTCTCCACACTGTGCCCATAGCTCACCTTTACACTCCCCTTTTTTTACTCCTGTCCTGTCACCTACCTCGCCTGTGTCATGTGCTACATCCACCCAGCACAGCTCCTAATAGCTTTGCAAAATTTCCACCCTATTAGTGAAGACTCTGTGAGAAATAAATTGCCTTTTACTATCTACATATGGTAGATAGCACAATCCAACTAGGGCCTCTTGGCATTACTATAACATAAATTATAAATCAGTGAGATTTATAATCTCACTGACAGGGGCACACGGTGTTTATTTCCCTAGTAGTTATAATGGAAAGTAGTACTGTAAAGAATTTCTCCAGTTATCAGGAAAGGATAAGGAAAAGTACCCCAACTCCCTGTCTTAGCAAAAACAAAATACTCACTTGGCTTTATGTGGATCCTCTATTTCTAAATCCCAAACATAAAGTTTGCCAACCTGATTGCCCAGAGCAAGCATCTTAAAAAGAAAGCAGAAGATAAAAAACTTTTAAAGTACTTCCTCAAAGAATAAAGTCAGAATTTTATAAAAGCTCTAGAGCTGATAAATTGTGTGTGAACATTTAAACATGAATGACTTAATGAGTTTGTTGGAGGCTGTAGAATTTGCCTCCTTTCATTTTATCAGTATCTGCAGACAAGAGATAAAGACATCAGGAAACATATTTCTGATGGAAAATAAATATTTATTTGATGGATTTTATTTCCACAGGCAGAACCCAGAATGAAAAGTGTGGAGCTCCTGCAGGTTCATATAAAGCCCCTTACAGCAAACCACTCTGTTTCTCAAACACGGCATGAACCAAGACCCTTCCTATGCCCATAAACACGTTATCAATGGAAAGCTACACACCTTCAAATACAGCCAAGTCAGGCACGTACCTTTTGCCAGAAATCCATTGAAAATCTCATGTACCATATGTCACACTGGCTATAATCAAATCTCCCAAGAATGGTCACATTTGACTCGCTGGGCTTGATTTTATCTATATCATCTTCCATCTTGCCAGGTTTCCAGCAAACAATGGCATTTTCACAAGACTGCAGTGAAACAATGAAAAGAAAAATCACCTGTAATTTATACTGCAGAATCAGTCTAACTCTAAGTAAACATTTAATCTCAGAGTTTCCCCAATGACACTACAAAAAGCAGAATTGAAATTATGCCCTTAGATCACAGCCACACCACCAACAATAATCAACTGTCCATCGTTGGTAACCTGATGGCCTCACAGCTTTGCCAGGTAATGGGACTGCAGGAGCCCTCTCTCACCTGCTTCAGATGAAGTCAACCAGATGTGCTCAGACACAATTTCATAAGCAGTTTAACCTTACTTTACTTTGAGGATTGTCTACCCAATCCCTTTGGCTGGTGCACTAACAGCACGGTGCACTCACCAATTGCTGGCATCAAGGCAGTTGGGCTGCCTGGTTTAATATCTGCAAGCCAATCTTACTAGTGGACACAACACATTAATCAAAGTTACTCCATATGGTAACCCTCATCTCACTCTTTAGCAGCAGGATCCCTAATCAGTATCTACAGATTCCCTTTCCATATGATCCGTGCAGATTCTGGTTAGCCAGAAACCCTTTACTTGTAGCAGAGTACAGCTTGCTTTTCAAGTATAAGCTGCTTACCCACACATGCTGACAGGTGACAAAACTCACAGCACACTCCACAAAATCATTTGACACAAGATAGTATTTTAACCTAAGACCCAAATGCTAATAAAATTTCTAAGGTTTAGGATCTCAGGACCAGCAAATGAATGTAATGCATCTGAAAAAGCTGCAGCATTACCTTGGAAAGAATTAGATCTCCTAGCCACCGTACACAGTCAACATAGTTTCTATGTATGTCTCTTGTAGAGAAGTCAGGAAAGTGAATTTTCTGGGAAACAAAAGGCCTATGGAGAAAATTGCCAAGTGAGGTTCAGAAAAACAAACACAGAAGCACAAGTGCAATTTTTAATAACCAGTTTTAACATGTTAAAAGAACAAGCCCAACTTTTTAACAGTTTTATAACAAAGAAGATTTTGTACGCAGCTTGTTTTTCATTTTAATAGTACTAGGAACTATCCCTGTTTTCATCCTCGTTCCTAATGAAATAACTAAGTTTCCCATGTAAAAGACTGTGCAGAGATAGTGCTGAGTAAAACTACTCCTTCAGATGCTGAATACAATGGCTGTCACCAAATACTTCAAGAACTAATTAAGGCTCAGTCTTCCTGATGCTGCTTCTGCAACATCCAAATTGTTAAATAGAAACGCACACTTAAAAAAAAAAAATCATCATTTTTAAAAAAGCACGCTAAAAAGCATCATTTAATATTTGGTAACATTACCAAAAAAAGCGAGAGTATTTTCACAGCTAGTCTCATTGCTGAACATGTTCACTGTGTTTTAGACTCTTCAATTCTCTCAATGGTTTAACTGGAAGTTAAGATCAAAAAGTTGAAGAACTTCATAAAGGAGGATTTATCTATCATGTATCTAATTGCTATGTTTACTTGGTAATTTACTCATATCTGAGGTAAAATCAGAGAATGATGAAAATTAAAGTTATTACTATGTAAACAGTTTTGTCCCCACCCCAAAGTGAATACACAATAATTAACTACTCAATATAAGATTATTTGCCAAATTTAATAACATGGATTTGATTCCCGTCTAGAAATTTTGAGATGAGATGAGATGAGATGAAAAAAAGATACTGACATCTTGAAATGCATTAAATACAAGCTTTAAGATAATAATTCTAAACATTCTCTAGTCAAGCAAATAAGAAATAATTGAGATATTTAAAAATAAAAATTTCACAAATTTCAATCAGAATTCAATAAATTCCAGTGAAGCAAACATCAGTAAGACACACAATCTAGTGAGATTCAGTACCCAGCACAACATCCAGGTCATCCCCCAAAAACTCCCAATATGGAAAGGAATTAACCTTGGTCACTGATAGGAGTATTCTTGTGTTGCAAAGACAGACAAGGAGATAAGACTACATACCTGTTGGTTTTATTTGGGTTGTACTCATAAGAGTCTTTGATAGCATTAATCATTCTCTTGGAATTAATTCTCCAGAGTTTTAGAGAGTGATCCATCCCACAGGACATGATTTTTTCACCAAGAAGATCGTAATCCTATGTATATAAAATAATTTTGAGCACTCCTATCCTAGGCTGCATTGTATCAACTCAGATTTTATTCCATCGTTTTCATCAAAACAGCATTTTATGTGTAGAGCATGCAATAAAACTGAGTATTTCCAATAGAAAAAGCACTAAGAATGTAATCCAGCTCACTGCAAAGCAGCACAGCATCTTAATAATTATATTTAGTCTCTCTCAAGAGAGAGAGACATACTCAACAGCACTGACAGACAGTGACTCTAACAACTAGTTCTCCTCCTTCACTAAGTTCCCTAGCAGCAGCTTTGGCAGAATTCCAGGGCTATGACATGGGTGAATAATAAATACAGTGCCAGGTTTCCTAGAGATGCACCTCTCACCTTTCACAACAGGTCACACAACAGGAATGGAAACAGTTTTTAAGAACAGCATATTAAAAGTTAACTATTCTAGTTGATATTTGCTGGGTACCAGTGTCTGTTCATAGCCACTGAAAAACAATTTAACTCCAAGAACTTCTTGCTTTCGCTACCATATCTCTCCAGGTTTATTTGCTTATGCTGCTTTGACTTGATGAGAACTCAAGAACTCCAAAAGTGGGACCACCATGGAATGTTTTTACTCTTTCTAGCCCCACTGAGTCCTATTTTGCTCACTTCTAGGCTGTACCCCAAGAAAACCAGCTACTGAAACACACAGATCCTGTCCGTAAGAGGAGGCTACATCAATCAAACCACCTGACATTTATAGTTGTCTATCCCCTTAAAACAGTATTTATGCACTTCCAGGTGGTTATTTTTAAGTAGCTATAATATCAAGACAGTGCACAAGAGGATAAAAAGCTGCTTGCTACCCTTTGTAAAACTAAATCACTGCCCCACAGTCTTCCACTTACTGCACTTAACACCTCATCCCTGTGCCCTTCTACTCCTCCAAATATTGCAACCAGCGTGTCTGTCTGGATGTTCCACAGTCTCAATGCATGATCTATAAAGAACAAATAGAATTACATGCTGCTTTTTATATGTACATTTGAATAACATATTTCAGCTTAACCACTTTGAGTAACAGGTGTTTAGGTCAACATCAAAAAAAGCACTTAATTCTTCTTCTCTTGTTAAAAACAACAGAACTGCATTAACTAAAATTACTATTATAACTAACTTACTGTTAAAAGTAATTCTATAATTGAAAAAGTGTGCCCACCCCATGCCCAAGGGACAGTTTCTAGCAAAAACACTCTTGGATCTTTAGATCATCCAAAAAGCAAAGAAAAGCCTGATCTCAGACAAATATGCTTTTAGTCAGTCATAAAAACAATTTTATGTATCAAGAAATGCTAGAACTGCTTTCTGCCATTCTAACATCAACATTCAGGAAAGTTGTGATCTTCCATTCTTTAACCTTTAGAAGATTATTCTTTATGAACCACAGTCAGTAAGGAAGGGAAAAACTGTTTATATAAACAATATGTCTTCCAAAGTCAATCAGATTAATCCACTCATTTAAAGAAAGTTTTAACAATTTCTAATGAAGAACCTCTAGTGTATCTCCCGTTTGGTAATGGGAACCTCCAGTGTATTTCCCTTTTGGATTCCACAAGTACATTGCACTGAATTACAGCAACACCCAAAATCCCAGAAGGGACACAGGTGGCCACACAGTCCCAAATATTTTCCTCTTTTTTTATTCATCTCTCAACCAAGCAGCTCTAACAGCCCAAACATTCTCCTGCCTCATGTCTTCTGAGCGATAGCACCTGGTCCAGAGGTTGCACATTAAAACTTGCAGTACTAGGGCTGATGTCAAAACATTGTTACAAAGAGAACCTACAAAATATACAGAAACTGGATGTTCACAGACCCACAGCACCAACTGGATTTCTGCAAGCATCAGAAAGCTTCCCAACTCCTGTTCTCATGTAGCTTCATCAGTAAGTCCAAATATACTAAAGTCAAAAGTCCCCTCAAGTGGATGTTTCCAACTCAAGCACTCCTGAAGGCTAGCTCCTTATGGCAGATCATTCCCTTACTTAACAAAACAGTCAAGATTAGGAAATTGTGACTGTTAGAACTTTCTGGACAAGCCCATAAGACACCATACCAAAAACTCCCTTCATTAATATGCTTTTTACACAAAGTCCAATTAAAGTTCCCAAGCAACAGACAATCCAAATTTTTCCCCATGAACATGATGGGGAATGTTGTCTGCAACATTACGACGTCCCCACTAGATGGCAATGTGATTCAACAACTGAAAAAAATTTAATTCGACTGTCAGAAAGCAAAGTGCAAACCCAAGGCTCATGATTCTTCTTTCCTAAAAAGCACCACTATTCACAATCCCTTTGCACCATAGCCGGAGTTATGGTTGCAGGCCACGGATTTAGTAAGTATAAAATATATAGCCATGTAAAAGCATGATTTGCTCTCAACTTTCAAGGTGAACTTATTCAGTGCCATTCATAAAAAAAAATTCATGGAAGGTTTTTGGCCATATTCAAGACCAAACTCCAATCCAAAGTATCCTCATTTATACAAAAACAACAGAGTTTTTTTCCTCACCTTTGCTTACAGATAAAAGAAGGTTTGGATCTCTTGGATGGAATTTCAGTTCATTGATTGCATTTCCATGGCCCACGTAGTGCTGGGATAGAATTCAGAGACCAAGTTACCATTTCCCCTCATGTTTACATGTACTTGGAAGAAAAAAGTGTCATGCCTTACTGAAACACAAGCTGTATCTCAAAGTTCTGAACACTCACCTTTATGCACTGCATTGTAATAGGATTAATTATCCTAATAATACCCCTGGATCCTGCCACAGCCAGAAGAGGATGGCTTGTATTGCTATCATATGTCCATGCACAGGTATAGAAATTTTCATCTGCCTACAATGCCTTAAGTTAAGGATCACAGAACAAACAGGATGATTTTTTCTTTTTTTTAAACAATATTTTATTTTAAACAGACCTGTTGCTATTTTATCCAAGTGCCTGCTGGACCTCATAAGAAAAAGACACACATCCTGCAAATACCAGGAACATCACCTTTTCTACAGATGTTAACTTCCTCATTTCTGTTCCATGACATACAAGGAAGACCTTCTCTTTCATGGCATCACCTTTGATTGGGAATAATGAATCACAACCGAGTTCACAAGTTAATGGCTTGTGTATTGCAAATGATCAACACAAATTATTAATGCTTCAGAGCATGAAATGCAATTCTTAGGCTTTAAAGCTAATTCCAATTCACAGGGAAACTGAGACCACTGTAAAGCAGGGAAACATTACACAAATATTGGTGTTGGGAAGATTAAACTGACGGAAAATCAGTTTTCAAGTATTTTAATACAGTCTGGTCCCTGAGTCTGCGTTTTTAACATTTTTTCAACAGGAGGAATTCTCGGATGTGGGAAAGAGGCAAGACTTGGACCTAACATAAAGAATGCACCACATGAGCAAAGCATTAAATCACAGACAAAACATTTTCATGCTTTTTCCTACCAAGCCTCTTGATTTTTCATAAAGAAGAAGCAAACATGTGGGTATTTAACTTAAAGGATACATCAGCATCCACGTATGACTGCAACAGACGGATTTCTCCTTGGGAATGACATTCATATAAAGTAACCTAGAGACAAAAAAAAAAGAAAGAAGTGGGAGAGACTGCTGCTTAGGTGTGACATTTCAAAAGAAAATCACATGCACCCATCTATTGACTGCCTGATGGGGAGAGGTAGAGTGCCTCTATGGTTTAGATTTCATCCATTTGTTTAACAGGTGAAAATGGTTTGATAAAAGCATGCCCACAGCAGTTTCAGTAAAGCACCATTCCAGGACTTGTCAGCTGTCCTTCCCAGATATTGGAGTCTATTATTTGAATTGCCTTAATAAGATAAACCCTTGTTGGAATTAATTACTGCAGTCATCTCTTAACATGACCTGGTCTTGTAATGAGTCACTGAAACCTTGCTTAAACTCTGTTTAGTGTTTCTGGTGACTTGCCAGGCAGAACAAACCTAGAAATTAAACACTTCTTATTTATTCACAACACTTGCACAAAACACGTTTCTCAGGGATCATTTTCAAGACTGAAATGACATTGATCCTTGTTCAGAGGAAGTCTATAAATTCACTCCACACAGGCCATTAATTCAGCTACTGAGCTGGCTGGCATCACTGCAGATGGCTCTCATCCTGAATATATGAGTATGTGACCTTTAGAAAATAGTAACATTTATGAAGAGTCATTTTATTGAGAAGATACATTTATGCACCTGTCTTCCTTATCCCACAGGCATATTACTGAAGGACTTTTTTCTTTACTACATAGCCTAATTACCAAAAAACTAACACAACGTCATAGAACAATGCAAAGGATGCAGCTCTCCCAGATAACACATGCTACACATTTTAGAAATACATCTGTTTATACTAAGTATTGTGTGTCCATACCAAACACAGGTAAAGGGATTGCCTGAAAACAGGAATGCATGCAGAACCACACAGAAGGGTGTGTGATGAAGAACACATTACTCACTCTGTTGCTGCCTACAGTGGCAAAAACAAGAGGATCACCTTCTTTGCTGTGCCAGTTAAACTGGACTCCAAACAGAGGCTGGCCATGGTCCTCCTACAGGTGTAAAGTAAGGTTAGAGATAAAAAACCCAACAAAATCCGCAGGCATATCACTGCTGTGAAATTCAACAGCTTAAATGACAAGTTTCCCTCCTCAAACTAATGGGTTCACAGCCAGTATAATTTTAGATAGTGAACAGTTAACAATCGTAGTTTTGTAACTTCACATTTTAACTTGGCTGTCTTAAAGGGAGGTTAAAGGAATATTCTGACAAATATACCCCACCCTTTTCTTTCTCCACCAAGCTTTTAAAAAGTAAAGGGGAAGAACTGTTGTCTCAGTTATGCCTAGAAGCTGGCAGAACTCCCAAGTTGTATTTGCAGTTCTACTATTTCGTTTCACAATTTTCAATAAGGCAACCTCTGCATCTAAGGTCACACCCATATACATTTTCTATCCTAATTACTTACATACAAGGATTTGCAACTTCACAGGGAAGGATTACCAGGAAAGAGAAGAATTATACTGGTATAAGGATGGAGAAGGGCCACATTTAACTATTACATTACAGTTAGGTCTTGTAACTTTATCACAGACACAAGGAACTCTCTCCAGCGTGTCACAATACTGCTACAAAGTTCATGTCTACAAAATGTTTTCAGATCGTCTTTACAAACAGTTACCAGAGAAATGCCAAGTACTATTTTTATACAACTTACATCAGTTTGAGAGAAAAAAAAATAAAAAAGCAGGTATGTTTATGAATTGTGATGAATATGGTGGTGCTTGTTAATAATTGATAACAGTATTTTGGCCTGTCCTGACAGGATGTTTTCAGCAAGAATAATGTTCATTGAAGTGCCTCCCCACAGGGGACTGTCTGGGACAGTGCAGGCAGGAAGGAAGTGTCTCATGATGGCTGCTCAGCAGCCTTCAAATGGCAGCACTTCAGAGACAACACGACAAGTACCAGCCCTGGCAGCTCTGGCCTATCCAAAACCAAAGAATAAATTTGAGGAGGGGATGTGAGTAGGGAGTCTAACACTCCTTAGAAAAAGAAAAGTAAAGGAAGTCTGGAAAGATTTTAAATAGCATTATTTACTGAGAAAGGCAGTATCTGTTATTAACAGAAATAACTAGAAGAGCTAGAAAGAGAAAGCAGAAAATCTTTCAGAGATGAAGGCTCTCCTGCAATTCTTAAGAGAGGTAACAACTTTCAAAGCTCAATATACATTAAAAAGAATTGTTCAAAGCTTAACTCAAAGTATAACCCATCATAACACCAAAGAATAAACTAATGGCTTTATGAGATGAGGGATATAGAACATTAGGAAAGGGAAAAGCAGCAAGGTTATTAGTAACCCCAGGACAGAAGGAAAAAGCAGGTATTCAGTATCTGTAAAGCATTATAATTGAACTAGAAATGAAGAATGAGGAAAACTGTAAACCCTAAAATTGCGTACACAAGGCCATGATTTTTTGTGTGCAATACATTTATTAATTTTACTCAGTAGCCTTAATTTTTGAGTGTATTTAAGTCTTGGAGAGAATGGCTGAGAGATCAAATTCAGAACACTTTATAAAGTTTTTCCACTAATAATAACTTGGTTTCAAATTTCTGCTTGAAGGAGTTCCTGCTGCTGAATATTGAGTGCTTCTGATTTATCACATTAAGATAACACAGGTAAAATGCATGGATTCCCACTGCTTTATTACAGAGACATATTAGCATGTTTTGCATCTGTTTTTCTGGAACAACCTTGCTCTCTATCATATGCCCTGTTTCTGATAAATTTAACAAAATACAGACAGTGAAAAGCAGCTTGTTTTTCTCCCTCAAGATAGGCTATTTTTCCAGCATAAGTTGCAATAAGTTTCTGATTTTCTAGGTAGGACCCAGACTAAGGTGATAAGTAGAGATATATAACAGAGTGCTATACTGCTTCTACATTTTTATATTTGAGTACATACCTAAAGCATTTTGCACGCTTTTTCAAAGAAAACCTATTTCCTTGGAAAAAATTACTCTGCAAGACAAATGTCTTTAGTCTACTTACTTCACCCACACTACATTTCTCACACCAAGTGCTACAATTTCCAGGAGCCTGACTGTACATATTGCAGTTTTGCTGGTATTTGATGGATGAAACAGCCAGGCAGAGGCTCCTGCAGGAAGATACCAGGGTATCTGCAGAAGCTCTGCTCCTCTTTAAACTCCCAACATCCCCAGTGGTCAGAGACAGCACACAGCTATTTCAAAAATACTTGTCTGCTCTAATTTTTGTCCCAAGTGCTAAACAGTGAAGGAGGTTTTCCAAAACATTGTACTCCTAGGTGCCGCACACGATGGTTGTGCTCAGATGCCAAGTCTGTGACACAAATCTGACACTGGTTTGTGCAGAGGTGACCCAGATACCCGGCCAAAAGTACAATTGTGAAATGCCATCTTGTCCCTGCTATGAATAAAGGGCACAATACCCAAAGTACTCAAGTTCTTCGTGCACTAGAGAAAGAAGGCAGAAAAGAAAACAGACCTATTGCTACAAAAGCAAATAAATAAACAATCAATGGTGAGTTCCAGCCTTATTCACTCAACGCCAACTTGGGTTCAACCAAAAAGTAAGATTAGACCTGGTTTTAGACAGAAAGCAATGAAGTCAATACTATGCCAAAAATAATCACCTGCATGAATGGCTTTTAATCCGTGTCACCCACACTGCCAGTGGGGAACCAACAACCCACACGTGCATTTTCAGCTCCCAGAAATGGAAGTAAGCCATTATGGGCGGTGGGTTTGGTTACATTTAGTCTCCATTACACATCAACAAGCTAGAATTCTGCACGGCATTGGATACTGGTTCCCAGGTCAGGAGACAGCAAACAGAAGCTGAGACAACACCAGGCTGCTTACAACTTGAGCAAACACCCTAAGCAGAAGTAAAGGGTAGGGAAAATAATTGCATTGCTTTGAAGGGAGCACAACAAAGCAAAATATACATGGTTTTCTGCTAAAAGATCTATAAGCAAATATATATGGGTATATGAGGATGTGCAACTGTGCTAACTGTGTTAGCTGTATATGCTCATTTATAAACCCTATTTCCATTCAGCCCACAGAAAGCCAAGATTTTTCAGTACATCTTACAAGTAACTTACTACTCCAAAAAGAAAAAAGGCAGTTTTTTATTTCCTGTCATTTTCCAAGTTATATTTTTGTTTTCCTGATGCTTAAATTTCATCCAAAATAACTCCCAAAGTAGTGTTTTAAAAGCATATTTAGCAAGCACTGGGTTTTTCAGGCTGAGTCATAACCGTTTAACACTCAAAGCAGACAGTAATGGCCATATTTCTTTGTTTCCCCAAGGGAAAAAGTAAAAAACAAAATAAGAGGGAAAAATCTAAAGTACAAAAGTGGAAAAACATGTAATTTATACACCCCTAAAGAATATTAATTTCTGTGATCTTTAAATCATGTTGACCCTTCATTAACTTCAGTACCTGCACCTTACAGCCTAATTCAAAACCGTATAAACTAG
This sequence comes from Trochalopteron elliotii, assembly GCA_024734555.1. NCBI lineage: Eukaryota > Metazoa > Chordata > Aves > Passeriformes > Leiothrichidae > Trochalopteron > Trochalopteron elliotii. Next base: position 2,266,592 of record JANPWX010000175.1, read on the forward strand.
GGGATATATGACACGGTACTCAAAGAGTCACAAGTGTCTTTCTAAACTCACATACAACTTTCAGTCATTAGTTTTCCCCAGAGTACCTGCAAAATTAGTACGGAAGAAAAGGAAAAGAAGAGAGCCTTCCTCAACCATGAAGTAAGAAACCAAATTTGGCTGCTACCTGGTCTTCGTCTTAACATGCACATCTCTTATTATTACCACTAATTTCAGATCAAAGAGAAATGGGGAAAAAAGCTAATAAAAATACCCCACTTAATTGAAATGCTACATTTACTCCCTCACAGTTTGATTCCACTTGCACAGCAATCTGTTCCCAGGCCCTGCTCCAAATCCAAAGAAGTCAGGGATTGCTCAGTTTCATAGCCTGGTCTTTTGGACCACCCTACAGTGGGGTCTGGATTGACACCGGGGTAAGGGAATGTTTTGTTTTCCCAGAAGACACTTGGAAAGTACTAACCCTTTTTTTCTGCAGACAGAAAACAAGTATGAGTAACAAGCTCAGAAGTTGTTAAAAGTTTGGGTGTCCAAAGGCCCCATGTCTGTGTTTGAAGTATGACTTGAAGCCACAAATAGCACCATCCGCGGGGGCGATTCACCAGCATCACAGGAACTGCTGCCTACCTTGGTGAAATGAAACAACTTCCCTTCCTCCTACACCTTCAAAGGCCTGGAGATAATTTTTATACTTCAAGAACACAATAAGATCAATTTGTCTCCCAGATACTTTTGTCAGTGTAACTTCGTATCACAATTTCTCCAGTGGCAAAGCTCATTTAGAAGGTTACCATGCTCCAAACCTTTTAGTCCTGCCCACTCAGGTACCCCAGCGTTTCACCAAGGCAGCCTGAAGACAAAGTTCAGGAAGAGCCACATCAGCACAGCTCCACAGTTAAGCATGGGGGAAGGAAAAAGTACTCTTAGAGCAACTCTGCAGAAAATATCCACTACTGAGCTACACAGATCCTCACAGAGTTTGCCGTAACTCCCATCTTGTTCCAGACACAATCATCCATAATTTAGAAATCTTATAAAAATCAAATCATAAGGCCTATTTACAGCTTTTGCTACATAACTATTCCACATGAGGCTGAGGAATGTGAAAAAGAAGAACATCCTGAGAGAGTAAAATAGTCATGAATGAGAAGACTTGTTCAGTCCACCATAGTCTGCCACCAGTGCGGAAGAAAACAACACAATGCTAAAACAGCAGAACAGGGAGGAAAGACCATGAATCCACATCTCTTAAAACCATCAGGTGCTATATGGGAAGATACATACTGCTTAAATCAGGCGCTAACATGTGATCCCAACATTCACAATAAATTAACCAAATTGCACTACACAGTAGTTACGATACTGCCAAAGGACAGAAAATACCTGATCTAGTTATGTGTGAGGAGAAAGGTACTTTAAGATTGTTGGCTTGATTTGTTTGGGTTTTTTTTCAACACATAAAGAAATCTGTGCAGGTTCTGTGCTTTCCATGGAGTAGTCACAGGTTTTGTTTTAGTTCTATTTGTTTATCCGACTTCTTACATTTATCTCTAGCATCCACAGTTTCAATGAAATACATAATCATAGCATCACACAAAACTTTGCAAACTGTAACAGGGTTAATTGCAGCACTACCTACTGCCTCCCACTTCTCAGTATCCTTTTTCTTCAAAACTTTGGCTATTCCAAGTAAGAAAGGTAATTGCTTTAAATCAGCAGAGAACATAATTGTTTAAAGATATTTAAAAGTATCTAGCTTGATGCTGTCTCACAGCCAACATTAACACTGCTGCCAGTAAGTGGTGCCCAGCATTCCCTGAAGCTCACACATACCCACCTTTAGGCTATTTACACATTTGAAGGAATATTTGCACTTCTTTGACTTCCATTTTCCTTTCCCCCAGCTTTTTCTTCCTGGTGCATTCGGAGTGTTTGTTGGCGTATCAGGGCGTTCCGTGTTAGTCCCGCTTTCAATACTGACGGCATCATCCTGAAAACATTGGAAATTATATAGAATGTCACCAAGACATTGTTCACTGCTGGATAAATTCAACTAATCTTGCAGCATTTGGCCTTTTCACTTTTTCTTGTCATTCATAAGAACAGATCTCCCAGGACTTGGTGTTATTTAGATTCATGTATTTAAATCCAAAGCCAGCATAATAGCATTCCTCTCTCGAAACAGAACATGAATCGCATGAGGACTAATCCAAGAGGGAGAGATATGAACTGTGATCTGTGGCATTTCTTCAGAATACTGGTAGCTGCTCTTAAGAAAATGTCTAGAGATAAAGCAGCTGCTTCCCCTAGAAAACATCTTTGATCCAGATGAAATCACCACTTCTGAAGTACTGAAGAAGAGTTGTTTGTGTAAAAACATAAGGCTTGACTTTACCAAGCACCAAGCCACTCTGAGGCTTCTGTAGACCCTCAGCAGCACCACTCACAGCACGGCTAGGCAGCGGGTCAGCATCAACATCAGAAGACAAAGTCCCACCTCTGCCTCCTGCTCTTATCCACAGATACCTACTTGTTTCCACCAAAAGCTGAATTCTGATCAGCTAACTAATCCAACTGGCCCTCCAACCATTAGCATAAGATAAGAATGGGGAAAATTGAAAAAAAAAAAGGGACACACAAAACACCGGATCCAGCCGCTGAGAGATTTTAAATTGGCTTTGGACAATCAGCAGAAACTACAATTTCACATGTGGCCTGACTGTAGGGCACTGTTTAAAAGGACATTTCCCTGCATCACCCATCACAGAACACTTCACCTTCACCTGTCAACCCTGTGCTTCCGTATGAGTACATTCAGCTTGTTAAAAATAAACTTTTCCCTTTTTTTCTGGCAAAATAGTCCATTCACTTTCCATCAGACTACTGGGGGGAAAACAACTCATCCCAGGCCTGGTAATTTCTAGAGCTGAACTAAGGGAGACAGAGGCAGACAACAGCCTGTCACTGGAGGAGATTCACAAAGCTACATTTAGGAACTCTACTAGGAATATGGAATGAGGTCAACTATAAACATTAATACACC
>JANPWX010000175.1:2274627-2322413 GCA_024734555.1 Trochalopteron elliotii
GGGCTGCAGCCGGCGCGCCGCCGGAGGAGCGCCTTTCCCGCCCCAGGAAAAGCGCCCTGCCCGCCGCCTCAGGGGCTGAGCGGGCCGCGGGGACCCCGCTCGTCTTGGGGGGCTCAGCCGAGACTGAGCCCACGTGTTCACAGCATGGTGGCACTAGCCCAGCGCTGCCTGCAGCCCGAGCACGCGGTGATGGAGAGACAAACAGCCCCTTTCGCCGCGGGTGTTACCGACCCGTCTGTCCATCTTTTTTTGTGCCCAAAGGGTTTGTTGGGTTTTTTTTTTTTTTGTTTGTGTTCTCTTACTCCACTGAAAGTCCTTCAGTCTGCAAATAGTGTTTCCGGATAAGAAAGATAGGCTCTTCCCTGCTTCCTACTTCTGTACACCCTGGCAAGCTCCTTCTGCAGCTATCAATTGAATCACTGCAGCTGCCAGGCTTTTGTTTATTTATTTAATTATTTGTTTATTCGCAAACCACAGGTCCCAGAGTCATAATAATTATGAACAGGTTTTTTTAAAAAAAACAAACAAACAAAACAAAACAAAAAAACCTTTTAACAAAGGGGAAAAGTAATCTGCCCACAAGCACAGCATCTTATCTGCGCTTCTTGTAGAGGCAGAAACAAGTCTTTTCTCCCTGAGGGGGACATTCCAGTCTCAAAAAAGCTTTGAGGCCAGTGACAGAAGTGAGCCGTGCCTTGTATATAAAATTTAATCTCACATGAACTTCAGAGATAAAGCGGAAGAGATATACTTCAAATGGTGCATGTACTATAGTGTTTTTAGCAATCAAAACACACAGTCTATGTTCAGAACTGTAGGCTCCAATGAAGCATTACACAACATAGAGCAAAAGGTGGTAGTTTACAGGTAAAAACCCTGCAGAGGTCCTGTGCTGTAAGACTGAGGTTTTGATAGAAGTGTTTGTGGGAAAATATACAGGCTTGTTTCTAAAATACAGCGGGATTTTTTTTCAGACTGGTGTCTTGTAATTAAGACTAAATCACAACTGTGCTGCAGATTTGTTGAAAGAAGGGCAGGCACAAAGTTTTCAGCAGAGAGAATTTTGAACTTCTCCCTGTGGATGCCCTTGAGCTACTGGGGAGAAGACAGCTCCCCTTTGTCCTGCAGCTGTCAGCTGACATGTTCCAGATGGCCAGCTGAGCTGCACGTTCAACTCCACCACATTTCACCAGCTAAGGAGGAAAGTGGAAGCCTCAGCTAGCCTGTGCTTCATGGCCAGCGGTCAGAAAGGTTCCTCACCCGCTCCCAGAATCAGTCAGTTCATCTCCCTTACAAACTGCTGTGTCCTGGCAGATCTATGCTTTCCCCTATCTTCTAGATACTGGGGAACTTCCTTCTCAAGGTGATAGCTCTGCTTCCCTCTGGAGACACTTTTTAGTCTAAACCACTTGCTTTTCTTTCCTTATCTTAGAAGACATGAAATACTGGTGTACCAGAGGAGCCCAGTTTCCAAATGTCATAGTACATTTCATCTAGCTTCTATTTAAAGAATTAGTTGTGTGCTTAAACACCAGCTTGAAAGTTCAGGGAAATTGTTTCAATTTGTATTCTGCTGAGATTCTCTTTGGAAAGCCTCCATGCTTTTCTCTGCCCCAGTTTCTCCACAGTGTTCTGGGAGAAGCATTTCTTATATCCCAGAGGGGTACTATGAAAAAATATATTATAGTTCATTGTTTGTTTAATTAGTATAATACTGCTATATAAGTACCATACACATATTAACTAAGAAGTAATATGGCCCTTGATATAGTATACAGAGGAAAACAGGAGAACAATAATTTTTTTTTTTAAATCTGTAGTCAGTTTTAAGTAGTGATTTAATGGTGTTTTAAAAGCACATGATGGGTACTTGGGAGGCTGGATTTAATATATATGCAAAGATTCTGCCAAATATGAGTTCTCATAGGATTGCAGTAATAAATGTCAAAAAAAACTCTGGAATGCAGCGAAGATATGAGGTGTTAATAGACAGTCTGGTTTGGTTTGTTGTTTTTTTTAATACATACCACAATATTTCTGGATTATTCAGGGACATTGAAGTACTTTATATATATATGGGTTGAAAGTAAATCAGTCTCACCCTTTTCATTCATCCTCTACCAGGCAAGCTTCTTCACAGAATCATGGGATTGTGGAGGTTGGAAGGAACCTCCACAGCTCATCATCTCTAACTCCTGCTCAAAGTAGGGTTGGTTAAAGCCGGTTCCTCAAGGCCTCATTGAGTCCTTCAATGCAAGATATTTTGCAGCCCCTGTGGTGTTCTGTGTTCAGTGTTTAATTACCCTCATGGTCACCTTTTTTTTTTTTTTTTAAGTTGTAATTAGTCAGAAATTCGCATGCTTCAGTTTGTGTCCTTTGTGTTTTCCATGTCCTTTGTGACTGTGTCTGCCCATGGAGCAGCAAATCCATATGTTCCTCAAGCTTCCTCCTGCTGCCACTGTACCTACAGAAGCCTTTCCTGGTAACCTTTCCCTCTCTGTCTGGTTTCATCTCCCAGATGAGCTTTGGCTTTCCTAACACCAGTCCTACAAACTGAAGCAATGTCTCTGGGCAATCCATCTGTGCTTCTACTTTCCATGCACTTCCTTTTTGTGCTGGAGCTCAGTCCCTTACACATCCATGCTGGTCTCCTGCCACGCTTGCTTGGTTTTCTATACATTGGAATGGACTGCTCTTTTTCTTAGAGGGGCTTCTCCTTGAAGATCAGCCAGCTGTCCTGAGCCCCATACCAATTGGATCTTGCCAAAAAGATTCCCAAGTAGGCCAAAACCTGCTTTCCTGAGGTCCAGGATTACAATTCTACTACTTGCCTTGCTCATTTCTTTCATGATTTTCAACTCTACAGTCTTGTGTTTGCTGCACCCACATCTTTGACCAGCTCACTTTTGTTTGTGGCAGGTCCAGCAAGATATCTCCCCTGGCATCTTTCTTCCTTGATACGCTTCAGGTAGTCCACATACCTTCTGCCTTCTTCTAGTGGTGATTTTGGCAAACAGCTGCTCCAGGTAGCTGAGAACTTTTGTCTCCAAGAGTAGGCAGTAGATGATATGTGAGAAAGAATGTAAGAGAGAATGGTGTTCTAAAGAGACTTAGAATTAGCTCAGGGTTTCTAACTGTGTGGGTAACCCTTAATTTTGCCATCTTAAAGATGAAGGAGCTGTGCTGGGAAGGGAAGATATATGGAATAGTGACCTAGTGGGCAGACATCAAGGAGTAGAGGCCTGGATAACAAGCTTCTTGTTACACTGACACAGGGAGCATGGAGAGGTATTTTGCCCAGGCAATACCTGTTTTCTTCACCCTCTTCTGTTACTTAGTGAAGCATCTGAGTCTGGCTTTTTAGAGCTCCTGCATTAACAGAGGGTCCCTGGCCTTTGTGCTGCCCCAAGACTACGCTGCCTTAGGTAGCAGTTGTTTTACCTCTGTGCAGAGATAGCCCCACAGCTGAATTACCTGACACCAGGATCTGCTCTATAAAAAGTGCTTCTCATTATTGTCACTAACTGGTTTTTATGTGTCTACAGATCAGAACTACTGAAAAAATCAGAATTAACTGGAGAAAAGTAATTTTTAAAATTGTGTTAGCTCGATGGGAAAACACAGCCATGGCAACGGAGGTGGATTCTGTTCTGCTCCATGTATTGTCAATGGCTCTGTCAGTCCATCCCCATTTACAGAGGCTGTTTGACTGTTATTTTTGTTAAGAGTCTGAAAATATGGCTGGATTTTCAGAACACTATTTGAGTTTTTAAGTCTGACGGCTAACATAGTTTTTGCCTTATGAAAACAGCAACATTAGAAACCAATTGGAAAAGCATCCACACAGAAAACCATAGCATCCCTTTTGTGTAATGGGAGTGCAACAGCCAGAAAAGGCTGCAGTCTTTTCCCCCCTCTCACTTTTCAAAGGTTAATGGGTCAAACCTTTGGCTGACTCATACTCTGAAAGCAAGGAACAGCTCACACATTTAAATCTTGCTGCAGAAGTTCAAGATGATATGGATAAAACTTACATACGTTATCCATCTGCTAGAGCTAACAACCTGCATAAAAATGGAAGATGTATCTGAATCAGAAGACAAGACAGCTGAGTTGATCTGACAGCTCAGTGATACTAAAGGAAGGATATCTCACCCACTCGCCTTTCCAAACCTTCTTCATGTTCCTAATTCTGGTTTTCCACCATTGCTCTTTCATGGGCTTTGCTTTTCAAAACGCTCTCAATGAGCCAGTTCAGCTCACTAACCCAGAAGAAAATGGATCAAGCACAAAGTAACTTGATCCTTTGTCTTTAGCTAATGACCAAAACCAGACAAATGCAAATTCTCTGATGACCACCAGAAAGGAAGCTGCAGCCAGGAGTGAAAGATGGCAGAGAAACAAGATCTCATCCCAGTGGTAGTGGTGAGTAATTTCAGTAGTCTTGAAATCTGCCTGTGTGCCACTTTGGTTCATCTTCAACGTTGAAAGGGTTTGACCCAAGGTGTAGGATTCTCTGTGCTGCTCTAACAGCTCTGCTGCCATGATGACAGAGGGGCAACATGCAGTTTTGTGTCAGTAAAGTATCATCTCAGTCTGTGACTTCGTGATCAGCAGCAGCATGCCTCAGACAACCCCATCCACCCCATCCACCTAATTTCTCCTGCTTCCACCTGCCCTTCTATTCCCTGCCAAGGAGTGACTTACAAAGTGGTGTAAAGAATCACACAAGTCAAATGAACTGGCAGAAGAAAACAAGGAGCACATCTCTATTTTGTTGTATTAGGTCAGTTTCCTTGTTTGTTCACGATGTAGTACACAAACAGCTCTGCTGTCACAGTGCAGGGAGTGGTGCAAGAACAGTTGGTGGGAAGAGAGGGAGGTGGCAGGAAAATAAGCCAGAATTACTTAAGCCAGTATTGTCACCAAATAAATCCTTGTGGACCCACAGCTCGTGTGAACAGAGCCTTTAGTCTAGTTTAAAGTGACCTTTCTTCCAGAATAGCTTGTTCCGTATGTGAAGGAGCTCTCACTGAACCAGACAGGCACATTACACTACATGAACCATATTTGCAAAGGGACTTGAAGCCCAGTTTATAGAAGAAATGGGGGGACCTACAGTCCCACACACTGGCTCAGTGACAAAGTACAATAAAGATTCTGTGATGCAACCTCTGCCATCAGCAGGAATTCAGCTGCTGGTGTGGCCTGTAACAGCAGCAATTAAAAATGCCCTAAATGCTAAGGGCTGCTGTCCATCTTATTTGCCATCCAAGAACTAGTCCATGGAAGTGTGAATTTTAAAGCACTAATTCAACATAACACCAAAGATTCTGAAAGGCCAGGATGAGAAACTAAAATTGAGCGAAACTGCATTTCACTTGCCATCTGTACAGTGCGCAGAAGTATGTGCAGCTACCTCCCTAGGATTTTTTCCCCATCTTCCCAAAAACACTACAAGGATGATCTCTACAAAGATTTGCATTCAACTTGGGAAAGATACAACAAGTCAGGAGTATCCAGGGAAGCCCCATGCTTCCATTACCACTTAGAGCCCCATTGGCAGGCAGTTCTTGGCCTGGGTGTCTCCTTAACACCAGGGAATACTCTTAGAGAAGCCACTCTGCTACACAGCCAGTCTGTAGAAAAGATAGTACAGACTCAAGCCTTGTGCTGCCTTGTCTGTTCTGTGACAGCATCACTCACCAAAGGAGCAGCTAATGCAAAAAATATATGGATAAATGAATAAAATTTTCAAAAAGGCAGCTTTTACCTTTTCCTCTGTATGTAACTTTTGCCTTTTTTCCCATGCCACACCCTAGTTTTTCTATGTAGTTCACCATGGCAATACACTTTCCCTTAAATATTTTTCTATTGAAATAGCTATGCACAAGGCTGAGCCCAAGTGTTTTCCACTGAAACACACACAGTCATAATGACTGTGTTGACATCATCTTCAGAAGCTACTCACAGTGCTAAAATTTCAGTGCAATGATTCGCTGCAGCAAAATGTGATGATTTAGAAATGTTTTAGAGAAAGTTATGCATTGTAATTCAGGCTTTCTTTAGCTGCATGGTGCAGTTGTTTGCTGGGGGAAATGGTCCAACACCTATGGTTAATCTGTATTTAAATAAATGCATTATTCTCTCAGCTCGTATTTCAGTTTCATTTTCCAGTAGTTGTACTGGAAAAACTCCAAAGTAACTGTGAAACCTCGTAACAGGGTGCAGGCAGATTTGCCAGCAGTGTTTAAGAGGGCAACAGTCCACACCAGCAGCTGCTGGAACAGCTCCTGTGTCCTATCACCTCATCACTTTTCTCTTGCTGCTTCTTTTCCCAAGAACTCTGCTCCCCAGGCTCTGCCCGTCCCTGTGGTGACAGGCAGCCTTCAGTGCCAGAACCACTCCTCTGGTCACGCCAGTTCATGTAAACTTGTTATCTCTCTACAAAGAGGAAAGTCCTGGATATTAGTATTTATTCCTTCCAACTTAGAGTATGTTTTCACTCTTTTCCAGTGCAATGCAGCTGCCATTCCACTGTCACTTTCTGTCTTGCCTCAGCCCTATGTTGCCTCCCCTCTATTGCACGTGATGGCAAACCCATCAGCTAAACCCATTCGTTTAAACCGCACAGAGTGCACTCTTCCCTGCACGATGCTGCAGAACATTATAGGAGGTGGTGTTGTTAGAACAAGGGGGATGCTGGGGGATTCCTGCCTTACAAGCCTTCCCTTTCATGCACACAGGGTGTGGGGACAAGTTCACATGCACAAAGATTTATTAGTGGGGCTCAAGGCTGAGGGCATACATTGAAATTAAGAGTGCAAAAAATAACTAGAGAGATTGAGAAAGAGAAAGGAAAGGCAGAGCTCTTCCACATGGACTGTTAAAAAAAAGTGGGGAGAGGGTCCTCAGAGAGCATCCTCTCCTGGACTTCTCTCCAGACTGTCCTGTAGTGCTTTTACCATAGCAATGATATAGTGGTTATTGGGACCCACTCCAATGTTATTGGTTGAAACCACTTAATGTTGTGAGTGTCACATGCTGGAAGGTTGACAAGCTTGATGCCCCCTGAAATGTAAGCCAGAAGCAAAAAGGTAGGAAAAGAGGGAAAGGAAGGGTGATTCCCACACTGGTGGCAATCACTTCCCATGAGAACATGCTGAGAGCTATCAGGGGCTTGCAGGTGCAAGGTCATAAGAATAACAACAGGAGAGCAACAGGATAACAGCATGAGACCAACAGCATGAGAAAAACAAGGGAAAGATACTGCCCCAGGAGCTCTGGGGAACATTGCCAAGGCAGCCAGGGTGAGAGAACACCACTCTGGGAGGCAGGTTTGGAGTTGCAGATGGAAGGCCCTTAGCAACACAGAAGGTTCAGGTACGGGTGCAACAGCCCAGGACACACTGCTGGTATTTGCTGTGCCCTTTTGTCAGTCACACTGAGCTGGTGGAAGGCACAGTAAAGAAAATTATTCTGGGCCAAACCATCACTTTAGCTCAATGAGAGCCAGTCATGAAACTACATTTTCAGGAGCCTCTCTCTCCTATGTCTAATGCCTATCTTGTGGTCAGTCAGATCAGGGATCCAACCAAAGTCAAAATTAATGGATCCAAAAAGAACAGAATATTTTGAAATATTAAAGCCAGCATCAGAGAGAAAGTTAGAGCAGAGAGGTGCATGGGCAATTTCTCCAAGCAGCAGCAAGGACTGAGTCTTTCTTAAACCCATTGTGAGCATATGCTTCCAGCCATGCTTTCTTGTCCCTTTCCTTGTATGGGCACAATCTCCACAGTGACCTGGGCCAGAGCAGGCATCTATCCATGACCTATGCTTCTTCTCTTTCTGCTGTCTTACTTTTCCCCCAACCTGGTTTACCACTTGGCCACACAAATAGTTGTGTTGACCTGACAGAAAAGGCTGAGCAGGGTACAAGTGACGAAAGGAAGGTAGGAAACAGAAAACATAAACTTTTGCTGCTTTAAAAAATAATAAGTTAAACTATGGCCCAAGATCACTTTTCCACTTGAAGACCTTATAAGGTTGGAGAAGAAAAACTTGGTCTATCTCTGTGGTTGGTATTACCAGACTAGGGCAGTGCTGTCACAACTGCATTGCACTGTTCCTTGCTGCCATCCTTTATTAGTGCAGCAGCATTACCAAGTGGAACTCTCCCTCGTTAAATTGTTTTCAATCTATTCAATAATAGTTCAGCTGCTGGAATGGAAAATGGGCACATTCCACATGGAAATAACAAAGAGGTGGGAGGGGACTGAAAAAACACTGGGGTATAGGATTAGAATTTCAAACGCTTTTGACATATTTATAGAAGGGTCTGAAAATAGCTTTTTAATGGAGGTTAATTTGAGATATTGCACTTGGGCAGAAATGTTCAACTGCACAAGCATGGGACAGACAACATAGAAGTAAAGACCAGGCCTCAAGAAGGAGGCTGAGGGAATTATAACAGATAAAGACTTGAATAATGTCAATTACTGCAGCTGAGGTCTTATCTGTATATCCAGCTCCAGGCACTACACTTCAAGAATAATTTGGCTCTGTTGGAAAATGTCCAGAGGAGAACCAGCAGGAATGATTATAGGTTTGAAACCATGACCTGTAATGGATAAACAGAACAAACTGTGAACTTCTTACCCTAAATTACAGAAAACTGAGAAGAGATGTGATAACAGACATGAGCAAAGGGAAAGATCATTGAAGAAATAAATTCTTTTCTGCAGAAGAAGAAGGAATGGGCTTTAATTGCAGTAAGGAAGATTCAGTTTATGTATAGGGAAAATATACTAATAGATAATTAATAGAATTAGGTTCTTGTGAAAGATAGTATATGGAAGCTTTAAGATTAGAGAAATGTCAGTCATTAATATTTTAGGCATAACTGATCCTATATAAGACCAGTGAGGTTGATGGCCTCTTGAATTCCCTTCTGTATGGGCATGTTCCAGATGCAGGGCAGACAAGGAGAAAGCACAGAATTAACAGGGATTGGTAGAGAACAAAATAGACTAACAGATTACATTGCAGCAGAATCAGGGGAAAGTCTTATTGGCCTGTTTCTTTCGCCCTTAGTGCCAAGGTAAGATTTGGGCTCAGAGTAGCTACCTACTTCTGATAATCTTTGAGAAACTGAAGAGGTAATATTTCCATAGTGTGCATGTTGGATTAATTCTGGAAAGGGGTTTCTAAAGTTGGCTGGTAGGAAAAAAAGTTACTGTGAAAATGGTGAAGCCTTCAAGTTCCTCTCTGTGTACCATGGCCTGTGCTTGCCTATTTGCTGGGACTCTTTCATGGGTGACAAGAGTGTTGTAATATTATAAAACAGTGGTTTTAGTTCATCCTCAGACCGAAGGCTTGCTTTTAAGTGCACAGACAGCCCCAGTCTCTACAAGCTAACTGTTCCTAATCATGGTTCCATGTAAATATGTGGGTGGCACACAGGCACCAGCTCTGTGCATGCAGAGCAGCTGTGCAGTTGTGTGCTGAATTTCAGGCTGAGCACCAGGCACTTAGCATCTACTCCTCTCCCACCTGTGGTATCACTCATTTGCCATTGGGATGCACATTACCCATACTGCTGGATATGGATTGACTCTGAACATCTTGACTGCATCTAAAGAACATGTTAAATGGTTGGAAATGTCACTCCAGAGGGTATCAGCAATGCCTACAGCTTTAGCTATACGTTACCTGTTTGCAACTGTATTTGATGGAAATCATCAGATCCAGTTATGAGCAAGAGCATCTCTTAGCCCACTTCCTTCAGGTTAATTATCAAGACAGCCACAGAAAAACCCTTAGGAAAATAGATTTGGTTTCTCGCAATAAAATACAGATATGTGTACACTTCTAATCTTGTCAGACACTTGTCTGAAATATAGACAGCAGGATCATCCTCACTAGCTTCTGGCTACCTATGGACAACTCATTTTTTTCATTACCATCTATAAATCTGAAGCAAATAATAATAAAGATTTCCTGACTAATGGACTTGGGGCCCTATTGAGGAAAAGTTCACTTTTAAGTATTGTTTTATTACTTTCAGGAGGTAAAAAAAACCCAGCTTTTTTTAGGGACTTTTGAGATGAGTTGCTGAGAAAATTGCAGCTTTAAGATTGCATGAGAACACTGTTACTCAGACTTCATTCATGTGTAGCATCTGTTGTATCTAACTAAATTAGCTTCTTTCTATTTACCTTTCACATGATACTAAGCATACTTCTTTTTTCCCATAATATTGTAGTTCTGCTTTTATGTAACACAACGCAAACTAGACACAAAGAACATTGAATTGGAGATAATCATAGCTGAAGGGCTTCAGACAGAGACAGGCTGACCTCATAGGAGGGTTAAGCAGGAGCAAGATTCTGTCCTAGACACCAGAGGCTGCAATGTTCCAGCCAAAACATTGCCACTGACAAGGAAAGCATAGGAATGTGTTCCCTAACCAGTTCCATAGTGGAGTTCAATAGCTGTTTCATTTACACTTCATTGATTTTTAAGAGTAGAAAGGGTATTATATCATCCAGTTTGACCTCCTGTTTAATAAGCACAACTGAGTTTTACTGAATTAGTTAGTGTCGAGCCCAAAATCTCATGTTTATTAAAAGTATTTTCCACAAAGGCATCCAGTCCTGAGCTGAAGACTTGAAGAAATGGAAAATCTGCTGCTTCCCATGGTAGTCTGTTCCACTGGTTAATCACTCTCACAGTTGAACAATTGTGCCTTATTTCTCTTGTGAAATGTGCCTGGCCTCAGCCGTTAGTGACATTAAGGGGCACTTGGTATTTCTTCCCTGTAAGAATAAGTTTTGTTATCAAGCCACCTCCTAATTTATCTTTGGTTTTTATGGGTATTGTTTTGGTTTTGGGGTTTCTTTTCTATATTATAAAATTATTTTTTAAAGATAAAATGTAGTTTTTTAAGTGCAGAAACCAGCATACCTATGGTAAACAGCCATGACCACAAACATACTTGCTGCCAGTATCCTGTGTGCCCAGCCCATCACACCTCTTGCCATGTTTCTCCTCTGGAGCTGCCTGTCTCTGCTGTCAGACCTGTGTCCCAGCCCATTTCAGGCACAAATACCGTGGTTTCTTAAGTACTTCAATGGGAAGTGTCCTGGCTCCCTGTGACCCAACACGGCAGCTTTGCAAGCAGATGTCAGAAGGAGGAGTCTGGAAACAGCAGCAAACACTGCTGAGCACAGCAAAGGATCTCCATCCACAGGCATGGTTGCCCACCTTTGGTCACAATTATGTGACAATTTAAACCAGCCTGATTAGTCCCTGCCCATATAATCCCATCTTGTTCCTAGTGCCAACTCTGATGTTTATATGACCCTCAAGGACCCCACTCCAAGGCAATAAATCCACAGAAAACTTTCACTTATTTCACTGAAGTAGTTTCCTAGCACTTTGGTGCCCAGAACCAGCTCATCAAGGGACTGGAGATATTCCAGTGTCAGCACAATGGAGGACATTGAAATCTGTGTCCATGTTATAGGTGTCAGCCCCCACAGCCGTTTTTCACCTCCTTGTGCCCATGAGTCACAACCCAAAGTTTCTCTGACCTCATAGCAAAACACCACAGTTAACACCATCCTCACAATTCATCCGTAGACCTAAAACCACCTTAAAGCTGACCATCTTATATATAAAGGCAAGTTTCAAAACAATACAGACACATGAAAAAGGAAATATTAGGCATGCATTTTCAAATTGTCATTGGAATGAGCCCTGCCCACATCTTGGACTACAGACCACAAAGAAAGCTGGAAATCAGCATGTTTTGGAGCTGCCTGAAGATACTCACTTAAATACCTGAACAGGAGACCAGAGGTTTAGGGAGAAGGTCCCAGTCAGCAACTTTCATTAAATCTTCAGCTGCTGCACATCAGGATAATGTATAGGCTTCTTCAGAACAGCATTGTTTTATTCTTGGCTCAACAATGAGATGTTTAAATACTGGAAAAGAAAAGAAAGACTGCCTTGTTTTTGTTTAAGAGTTGTTAACAATGGTGATCACTTAGTCTAGCCTTTGTTTTGTTTTGCCCAGGGACACATTTGAAGAAAATGTAGTATCTTAATGATACTCATGCTCATACATAGATTCCCACAGCAGCTAAACAGGTACTGGCTGTCAGACTGCTAGTTATGATCATCTGTCTTCCCCTTGTGCATGTTCATTTCATATTCACTGTAGTTCTGATTCATTGTAATTTGTAAAGTAATAAATTCCTTACCAAAAGCTAGTGTGACATTTTCCAGAAGAAGAAGTCTCAAAAGGTGTTGAGTAAAAAAAATAATTTGCATATCTCTGTTTGCTAATCTAATCCCAGAAATTATTATAGTTCATATTGGCATGGCTTTATTTTTTAAATAGATGTTGAAATACAGGCAGCTGCCACAAACAAACAAAACAGAGTTACTTACCAGTTACTTACCTTGTTTCAGTTTCACTCACAGTTTGGCTGCATTCATGCCATGGAATTTTAGAGTTTATATCTCTTCCATACCACAGTTTCATCACTATTCCTTTAAATGAGAATGTTTCAATTTTTCATGAGAATATACAGAAAATACTAATTTAAAAATTAAAAATACTCTTTTAAGACCAGCTAATCTCTCACTCTAATACCTTGTAAGTCAGTGGAGGTTATACAGTGTTTGAAATAACATTTCCCTCTTTCCTTTCATGCTCACTGCTATTCTGTTTCTGTGAATGGCTTCTTGTGAAAAGCATATGAATGGAAGAATCCCAATGTGCCTCTTTTAAGTGTTCATTTCATACAATTCATCATAGTCTCCCCTTGTTGTCCTGCTCCTAAAATTAAGTTTCAGTATTTTTCCTTTAATACCCATGGTTTTCCATTCTTACATGAGTCTTACTGCCCATCTCTACATCTTTTTCTTTTAACTATATCCTTTACTAGACCCAGTGGCCAAGCTGAGCACATTATTTCAGAATATTCCCTCAAAAACTCTCTGCTCTGTCTCCAGGTCTTTCCTCCCTTAAATAATACTGAGTAGTCTGCAGGTTTTACCTTCCTGCTTCTCACCTCTTTCCAGATCAGAAATGAACATTCATAAATATATCCATGGTCACCACTTCAAACAAAAATATATTATGAGCAGCCTCCAGATGGCAATTTTACAGAAAATAATACAAGCTGTTTTTCATACTACATAAGCAAGAGTTTAGTCTAGGTAGATTTTTTTTTTTTTTAATTGAAGTGTTTTATGATGCTCTTCCTTTGGAAGAGTCATGGCAAGTAATAAGAGGATTGGTTCTCTCATTTAATCATTCTCCCCAGAACAGATCTGGCATTAGCAATAGCATTGCTTCTGGCATTTGTGACAGAAGAGGCGACAGTGTCCCCAGCATCACTGCCAGGTCTATATAACACATGATTACAGGGAAAATGCTGTAGGAGGACACCAAGCTGCCAGGACTGGAGTGTTGCCTGCCATTTGGTGTTGCCATGCTGAGTATTGCAGCTTCTACTCCAAACTTTTGGCTACTCTGTGTTAACTCTTGGCTGTGATGAACATGGGTGGAGTAATTACTGATTTCTCTCATCTCTGGCCTCTGATGGTATTTTACTTCTGTTGGATAGCTTAACTATTCCTTACTCAAAGGCTTATTCAAGTCCAACTTTCTGTCTCCTGATTCTTCCTGATTCATTTTATTGATGGATTTAGAGTACTATTATGCAAGGGTGAGACATAAATTTTCTTTTCAAAATATGTCTAAAGGTTTGTCATATTGGTATTATCTTTCTAGCGTGTCATTCCATTTTGAATTGTAGCTTAACCAGTGTCCCAGACCTTGAAGCATGGTTTCACTATTAGCTATGTACATCAGCCCTTTCTGGGTAGCACAGTTTCAGTCTGTGAGCTGATACCTTCCTCTAGATTCAGCTGTGACACTGGAAGAAGTTATGACACCCAAATTTTCTTTGCTACCTCTCTTCCATCTATTCCTGACCCCTCATATCTGTCAGATGAGTTGTTTATGTAAGCACTTCCAAACCCATCTCTCTGGCAAAGTGACCTAGATTGGGAAAATGAATTATTTAAACTTTTTAAGCCAAGTTGTCACTTTTTCACTCAAGTGAGTCAGAAGTATTCCCACTGCTTCAGCAGGAGAAACCCATGGAGTTGGTATTTTAAAAGAGAAGAAAGAATAGCCACTTTGGTGGAGAGACATGATGACACAGGCAGCAGTGGCCACTTCTTCCACTGCCAGCTGGCTCTGGCAGAGAATATTTTTCTACTTCTGCTTTCTGCATGCAGGGCATCTGCTCCAGAAAGATTACAGTGGATAAGACTGGGAACATCTCTGCTATGTGGATTTGCCGATATGAATCAGCACTTCCTAAAGGATGTTCTACACTCTGCTCATCTGCACAATACAGACATTCAGGAGGAGAGTGTGAGCTACAAGAGGTTCATCTAAAGCCAGCCAGGCTCTTCCACTAAAGCAACCACTGGGCGGTTTTACACCTAAGAGAGCAGTGAAAGTTAAATGAAGAACATACTGTTGATGTTCCTTTTCAGAGACCAGTATTGAAGTTTCCAGACATAAACTTTAATTCCCCTGTCCTCTCAACAATAAAACACTGGATGAGCATTCAAGTGTGCTATATAGTTTTATTGGTGTCTCATTGAATCTTAAACTCTTTTAAATCTGTACAGTGACTATACACAGTTTTTCAGTCATGCTACCATTTATTCTACATTCCTGTAACTTCCTTCCTTAATCTTTGCTGATAACCTCAGGTTTTCTCCCATTCTCTGCCTTTTCCAGCATATTTTCAGAAGGAAACGGTTGCTAAAAAATAACCTTATTTCTCTGAACTGTCTTCTCATCCATTACCATTCCACTCATTCCCTAACTGCACCGTGAACAGGATTCATAGGCAATTTACCATTACATTTCCTATATGCAAATGTCCTATGCAAAACATCATGTATATAGGCTGGAAAGCTAAGCAGATGCTTGATGGAAGGTTGTCCTAATTTCTTCCCCCTGTGAAATCATCCTCTTCTGTGGGACAAAATAGTATGTGATGATGTAAGTAAAGATGTAATCCAAGCATACACATGCTCTAGTTGAACAACTAGTACCTGTATTCCTTAGGCTTTCAGGGATGAAGAAAGAAACAAATATTGCACATGTAGAGCCATTGTGAAACTTCACCTATCTGCTTGACTGCTCAGGCTGCTTGAGCTATAGGGACAAACTATATTCATTGGCAGTACAAAGAGGTAATTGTCCTACAGCGACTGTCATCATGCATACTCTGTGCTGGAACACGGTCACTTGAGTGCTTGCAGGTATTTTCAGGCAAGTTAGATGGGCTTCATTGCCCCCAGTGCCCCCATGTCCATAGCAGAGGTAAGTCAGTCTCAGCTAATCCCCTTGGGGTCCATGTGCAGTCAGTGGAGGAGACAGCACCATCTATCCACACTGGTTTAGACATTTAATTTAGGATGTCCTGACTTTTGTCCTATGTGCCTGGCTATGAGTGTAGTAAAGAGATGCAATGCAATCCAAAGCTAATCTTACAACTATAAAAGAAAAAAAAGAAAATGTTAACTGAGGGCTCAATATTACAGTCTTTAGTGTCTCTCAGGCCACTTTCATACCTGATGTGAACAGGCCCCTGTTGAGTGGATCCTATTAAAAAATGCCTGAAAGTTTCAAGTATAAATTGAAAAAGATTTGCTTTTTGGAACACTGCTGTGTAACATAAAGGTGACAAATTTCACAGTGTTGCACAGACACTGTATCAAATCAAGACATTGGTGAAGAGAAGGGAAGTGACAGTCCTGGAGCTGTAATAGAGAAAGTCATGTACAGATGTTGCCAAAATGTCAGGATCAACAGACTTGAAGCAGCAGAAATCTCTGCAGTCAAATGTCTTAACATCAGATAAGCTCACTGCCTCTTGTTAAAGTTACTCATGTGGATGATAAATCACCAAGGTGAAGATCAGGTGCTGCTTGCAGACAAAATAACGGGTAGAGCTGGTGCTGAGCACTATCAAACACTTCCCTTGTCCGTGAGAAAAGGAGTGTTATTTCCATTCCACTAGATACTCTCCTCCCTTTTTCTTGAGATTTGATATTCTTGCATCTGCAGCCCTTTCTTTATCAGAACAAAACATTTCTGCCCATCTGCAAAACTTTTGAGGCACCATGCCAGATCAACAGCATTTCCCAATACATAAGGCATGTTTAGCACGGAGCAGAAAATAGTTATCCAGAGGAACAGGGCACACAAGATAAGGCAAAGTTGTTGAGGTGCCTCAGAAATCTTAGCAGATTTCAGAAGGAATGCTGACTGATTCCACTGAGACAGAGCTTTGTGCAGACTTTTATTCCTGAAGAAACACCTATAGCCATCTATATCCATTTCTGGGCAGCTCCCTTCAGCCAGTCTGTGTGGCCAAATGCTTTAACAAGGCATAAATAACTGCTTAAGGTGACAGACAAATGAAATAGTTCTCCAAATAACTGGTTTTCCTTCCCAACTAGCTTTCTCTCTGACTAGCTTTCATACATTTTGGAAAAACAAGTTCAATTAATTCATAATTCTTGTGTCTCAGAGATATTTGCATTATTATTAATTACTGACATGCAGTACTTTAATTCCTCCCCCTGTTATCACCTGACAGAGATTTCACTGGAGATAACACGGAAATGAGACACCACACAAAGCAGAAGACCTGAAGAAACTGTATCTCTGTACATGACACCCTGGTTTTCAAAGGAGAGAGCTGTTTGAGGGAAGGATAGGAGGTTGAGCAGAACATTTTCAAAGAAGGATATTTATTTTCTACACTGTAATCACAGCTGTAACTGCTCTCTGTGGATTCCAGGCTTGGATAGCTCGTCAGCTACTCCTCAGAGCCAGTGGAGGTTTTCTTTCTGTTCTGAAATAGTTCCTTATGAGGTGTTTAACCCCCTATTTTCAAATACTCCATCTAGCTAAGTAGAATGGTATCCTTTGGTAAAAAAAAAATGCAACATTATTGATGTGGCATTGAATGTGCTCTTTCTAGACCAAGCGAGGTGGTATCTCAGGTCTTGGCTGTATATTACACCTCTCCTACTGTGTTTTACCTGTTTCTTGTTTCTATGGCATGAGGTATGTTAGACATTTTATATACATTAATTTTTGGGACATGCAAGGGGCTTATATTTTTGAAAATTGTCTAACTTTTCAAATTATACCAGCTGATCCAACAAAAGTCTACCAATAAGTCTTGTCTCACCAATGTCCACTCGAAGTACAACCCTTTCAGTCTGAGCAGCAGATGGTAGAAACCTGCTACAGCCTGGAAGTTTTCTGTGTTACTTGAGCAAAACTATGGTGATCTTTTATTCTAAAGTGTGGTATTTTACAGACAAAAAAAAAAAACAACCAAGAATTTTGCCAAAGGAATGCATGCTTACAACAGAGTGTTGGCTTCAGAACCTAGCTGAAGCTTTTCAACTTAAAAGTATGAAAGAATCAAAACCAGTAGAATAAAGGTTTTCTAACAAAGGAAGTACAGTGTTAGTCTTTATGAAAGAGAACAGTGGAAATCTCCACTAGAAATCTTACGTGAAATGTTATTGACCCTTAATTTTTCAAAATTTTTCTCATTGTTATTATTTTCTTTACTAATACTTCATTATTTCTATATGATGATGGCTCAGCAGAAGTTGAGCTCAGTACTGTATACACATGGGCAAATAGCTTTAGAACCCAAATCCAAGACAAAACACAAAAGACCTAGATGGAGAGTGAGAAAGTGATGCAACTGCATTAGCCAGCCAGACAGCATGGATTGCCAAGTATTTTCTAGACATCACAGCCAAGGAGAGCTGCAAGAAGGAATTTGAATTAGAACAATGGATAGGTCTGAGAGATCATTAATAGGAATACATTTTTATTTTTTTAAAACATGGTAAATATGTGGCAGAAGCAGGAGTCACTGTGTCAGTATGCATGATAGGAAGAGAGGACAGAAAAGCTGTTAACCTCAGTGTAGGTGAAGAGATACAGCTGAGTTTTGATAAACAGAAAAGGGAAAGTCAGTAAAACAGTACAGATGTGGTTATGCATGTAGAGTATGGATTGTGCATAAGAACTGCACAGATAAAAGTTATCCATATTCTGAATAAAGTTTCATACTCTTAAGTAGTTTAATTTTAGACAATTTCTGCATCTTGCTCATGCAAAAGACCTAAAACTTGCACAGAATTTTTGTCAGTGAGATGTATAGGAAGAGCTTTATCTTAGAGGAACCTCCACAATTGAGTCTGTATTTAAATGAATTCAAAAGAGGTCAAAGAAGTCAAAACTGGTATCCAACATATGAGTCTGACTGACAAGCAGAATCATGTACAGTACACAGTGCTGAGAAGAGTGAAATTCAGGTTTTGGTAGTGAAGGCTGAAATATCTTCCTTAGTCAGATGGAATATAAACCCATTACATATCCACTAAAGATGTCAAATCAATATGAGGTTTTACTTTGAACAGAAAGGTCAGGTCTCAGATGCCACTATAACATACATGTGTAAATCTGGGCCAATCACCTTTATGGATGGTAAAGACCTACTAAATGGACAAATTCAATTTCATCTAGGTTAAATATCTAACACAGGGCAGTTTTGAATAAAAAGATCCCTAACCTTGGTCTCTGCAAGTGCCTTTTTCTATCCACTGACTATGAAAAGCAATTCAGATGCCTGGTTTAGCTGTAGACATCCATGTTACAGATGCCTAATGTTAGGTGAGATGATGCAACCATGGAGTCAGATCTGGAATAGTGACTGTAAGTCTCAAGAATGGAGATGGTAGATTATCATACATGTGAGTGTGAGGCAAAGTGCAAAGAGAACTCTGTGTGTTTTTGTGTATAAGTGCTGCTCATCAATCTATCACGTATGGAATTGTTGCTTTCAGAATGGAAACCTTCCTGCTCTGGAGGAGGAGGAGGCTAGAGGCTCAAACTGCGTAAGGAAAGCAACAAAGTGATTTCCCTAATGATTACAGTTAAATCTAGTTCCAAGAATACTGTCTGTGTATCCAGCAAACTCTCTTGGACATGTACATTTCCTCTGGCTCTAAAGTACTAGGCTACAAAATACCATATAAGTGCATGAAATGTCCAGACTTTTTTTCCATGAAAAGAAAGCTTTCAGCACGGCAAAGCCGAGTTCAGACATTACTATACATCTTTTTTACTGCTGGCAAAGACCAGGTTGGGCATTCTGTGTACATGACCCACCTGCAAAAAAAGCAAGTCTGGCATGCAGTTCTAAGTTGTGTCTTATTTCCCACCCAGATATCTTGCAGCTGCAAATGATGGGTATTTGGTGACAAGCGTGTTTGGAAAACAATTCTTTGATAAAGAAAGCCAAAGCTCAACATTTGAATTAGAATCTCACCACTGTAACAAACTGAATTGTGCCAGGGTGATCCTTTGAATGGATAAATAAGAATTCTGTGGGTAAATAAAAAAATAAATGCTGCAAGGCAATGAATTTAAACTCTGTGATCTCCTGGTAAATCACTGTATTGTGCCTATATGCAGAGAAAGGATAGAAAACACTTTGTGACATGACATTTGGCCTCTACAAATAAATATTCATAAGTTACAAGCAAAGAGGAGAAACAAGAAACAAACAAACAAAAAGTTTGTAGCTGCACCAATTCCCGTGGTTAGAAAGTATTTGGATAATGATGGGATATCAATAATAACCAGGAAGCAGAACAACAAACAGAAAATAGCAAACTCAAAGGCAGTCAGCCCAGAGATTTCCATCAAAGTCAGCTCAAAAAAAAAAAAAAAAAAAAAAAAAAAAGAAGATATTTTAAATAACTATTGTGGATGAACTCACCACTGTGTTTCTACAGGCTGATGACATGATGACTGCTTTGATTTCAATGTGATGTAAAGCCAAACCAGCACACTGTTGACATAGACCCATTGTCTCATACTAACAGAAACACTGTTCAGCTAATGGGACAGGTCCTGACTGATTCAGACCAGAATCTGAGACTGGAATAAGCCAATTGAAGCAGATTATTTGATCCTAGTGGAGAACTTTTATCCTCTCTCACCCCAAGGCCATAGATAAAACAAGTGTCAAGTAGCCTATACAGTGAAGGACCAGAGCAATGAGTGGCACATGGAGGTTGTAATGAAATCCCTGAGGTCCATAGAATTTTCCCTTGTGCAGAGACAATACAGGATCCAGGATATATAAGTCCTGCAGGATCTGTCCTGTGAGGTCATAAGGCTAAATTTGTGCTGATGACAGTGCAGGGCCGGGGTGAAGAAGTGTGCTATAGCAATTGAATGTGCAGATCGTGTAGGTGCTGTGGGGATGGCAACACATGATAATGCAGACAGAGACAATGGATCTGGGCAAGGGATCCCCTGTGCCAAGACTCATGTCAGTGATGTCACACCCTTGGCAGAAAGAGCTATGTAGCATCTCTCAAATGTCTGTTTAGGGATGCAGACCACAGCTCTGGCCTGAATCGCCTTCAGTTTCACAGGGCCATGAAAATGCCTTCAGAAAATAGAGGTGCTTCATTGCAGCTCAGGGGCTGCCCATCTCCACCCAAGAGGGTGCTGTATAGCAGTAGCCCTTCTTATGTCACATCCCTTCATCAGCTTCTTGAAACAGAAAAGCCCCACATACTTACAAATTAATGTATTTATTCTGTTAGAATAGCAGATCCCCTTTTGGCTTATATCTAAGTACCTACCTATGAATTTGGAAAAATCATAGCAATCTGCCTATACATGAAATCCTACCAAACAGAGGTTTCTTGTCACCTTACTACCAGTCATCTCTGCCCCCAGGCTGAAGCTTGAAGACATTTGATTCAATACAGCATTACTACTTGCATATTCTCCTGTATCAAGGCCATTAGCAGGCTATATAAGTACCTAAGTGAAGCTCATGAGCAGTTTTAGCATATTACTGAATTAACAATAAGTAAAATATATTTTATGTTCAACTGCAATAACCCAGCATCAGAAATAGGATGGTTCTCCCTGTGCATACTAGGAAAGTGCTAGGTCTCTTTCAGAAAGGAAATCTAAATTCATCCTGAGCATCATTTGGGTGTCTGAGAAAAGGTTTAGTAACATGTCTAGCCAAGCCACAGAACTTTTTCACATCTGGATGTGTCCCATGTGCTAAACTGCTTCAGTCTGTGAACAATTCCAAAATACACTCAGCTTTATTATTGTAAAAGAATGTAATGTTATATAACCAAACGTGAAAGCACAGATTGTGGAATATTTCAGAAAGAACAACATGTTAAAACTGCACTTTTAAAACAAGGTTTGAATTTAATGGAGAAAATGGCCTCAACTGGTCTGCATATGTCAATAGTTTACTTTACGTAATCGGCTGAAGGCAGAGAAGCCTGCCAGGAAAACTCTTTTAAAAATAAAATCACACTGGTGAAATGGCCTTTCTTCAGAGCAGAGGTGGGCCTCAGCTGCAAATATCATATCTGGCTTGTTCAGAAGTTTGAAGCACTTAAATCCCACGGTATTGCCCCACTACATTTTTGAAACAGATTTAGAAGTTATCCTCAAGGAATTAAGAATGTGTCTCTCTTTATATTATGCAAAGAAATTCTGAAAGGTTATAAAAATAAAATCTCAGGATGAGGGGAATTTCCTATGCAATATTAGCAATACCAAAATGGACTTTTCCCTGGTTTTACTGAATGGCTCTTTAGGGTCAGAAAATCATTCTGAGTTCTTCTTCATCCTTTATTTAGTTGTGGGCTGCCAAAATAACAACCAAGCTGTTTCCAGGCCCAGAGATGTAGCTGTGTTAGGAAGGAGATTGTGGTACAGTGGAAAAATGCCAGCTCAGACCTTCCAGAGACTCTTAGGAAAGGCCTGTCTCAGATTCCTGCCTATAAAAGAGAGAAGTTCAAAACAGTACTGTGGGAATATGTGAGAAATACGCCTTTGCTTGCAAATGGCACCACTTACTGACAAGACACCATGGCAGAGAAAGGCATTAAAGATTTTCTTACTCGTGGATAAGCAAAAGGTTTAATTAATGTAAAAGAGAGGAGTGGAACTCCAGAGTGTCCAGACTTCTTTTTAATTCTTCAACATTACTTTTATGTATCATAAAGATGGGCCACCTACAGTTTATTTGTCCCTCTGGAGTTTTTGTCTTTAATTATGATGCAGAATTGCTGAGTTTCATCAGCTAAGCATAATCCTCTCTGTCACTTCTGAGGCTTGATAAAAATAACCTGTGTTTTCTGGGTAAAGAATGGACAATGAACAATGCTCAGGATAACACCACTCCCTATTTCTGCACTGCTGTCATCCTAGGAGGGTTAATAAACGAGCATGCTTAATAAACTGGGGACAAAGTCTGCCTCGTTTATTACATGCAGCTTCTCTTGAGTGCCTCCAAGAGTGTGGATGGAGTTCACCTTGTGCACACATCCCTCACTCGCTGCATTTCAGCAGCAGGCAATCTCTATGGGGGAAACACAGCAGTCTTTCCCATTCTGTGCCACCAGGATTACACAAAGGAAGGGAAGTGGGGAATACGTCATCCAGCTGAAACTACAGAGAAAATTCAGGAAGAAAGAAAAACATCTGAGCTGGAACACAGCCACATCTCAGAGGCTGACACCCCACTTCTGTGAAAAGTGCCGTAGTCATAACGATAAAAAAGTGGTCAAGTCCTCATGCTTCATACAAAGGAAGGTTTTTCAATTCAATTTCCATTTAAAAAAACAAAATTCAGACCAACGCTGTTCTTTCTAGGCACTCTAAAATTCTGGGTAAAATCTGCAACAAATAGGATGCCTTTTTTGGTTAGGAAATCTTAAAAAATGGGGTGTGTGTCAAAATCCAGTGAGTAAATCAATTAATAACTCTCAGTCTATGGGTTATTTATGAATCATTTCTTTGCATACTTTACTATCCATTACTCATAGTGTGTGTTCGATTCCTTAAGGCTTTGTCTTCACTAGAAAAGGATCCATTCTTCTCTACAAGCTACCTGGGCCAGATCAGCTTTGCTCTCTGCAGCTGCATTTTTCTTTGAGTTTACAGAGACAGAAACTGCTGAGCCTTGCTTCCATCAGGATTTAAACTAGGATAGCCAGTTGGAGATAGACAGCAATTTTAATGGAAAAAACCCATGGAGATTGTTTTGGGTTTTGTTTGCTTTGCAGCGAACATGTCATTTTTGTCCAAGACATTGTTTCAGCTCCCTAATTGAATGACGGAAATTTTTTAAGCAGAACAATGAAATGGCCTTCTTGTGAAAAACCTCTGGTTGCCATCCAACTATTTGTGATTAATTCCGATTGTAGAAGTCAGAGTATAACAAAGTCTTTAAATTATTTGTGAATACTTTTGTATTTTTTCAAGAGATTCTGCTTACTACCACACTTGGGCATTGCTTTGTGAAGAGAAGGGGATCTTATTTCCTTTCCAGCATCACCAATTTCTTACCTGTTTGATCCTACTCAGTATATAAAGTCATACACCACAGCAGCTCAGCTTTCCTCCATCTTATACTCCATGAAGATTTAACTCATTCTGATAAGAAACAAGATATCTAGAGGTAAGCAGGAGGGCCTAGCTAAAAATATAACTGAATTAAAAGCTCGCTTTTTGAATGCCTTTTTTGTTACTTAAGATCTGCCTGTCAAGTGAGGTGACATTCAGCATGAACTGGATTTCAGAATCTCAGCCTTAGTCATTTCTGCTTAATGCAATAACATCTTGAATGAAATAGTTTATTTCCTGGCAAAGGGCTTAACAGCAAAATTAGACTGTGTTCTGGCATGGCACTTAAATTGGCTTCCAGAAAGCTTGTCATTATCTTCTGAAGCTGGCTGAGCCAAAGGTCTGTTCTTTATCAGTGCTTCTTGGTCTGTTCTGTCTTTTTCATTCGAGGTACAGCCTCACCAGTGCTGAGGAGAGGAGGACAATCCCTGCCCTGGTCCTGCTGGCCACGCTGTTGCTGATACAGACCAGGATTGTCATTGGCCTTCTTGGCCACCCGGGTACACTCTGGTTCAGGGTCAGCTGCTGCTGACAAACACCCCCAGGTCCTTTTCTGCTGGGCAGCTTTCCAGCCATTCTTCCACAAGCCTGTAGCACTGCCTGCAGTTGTTGTGACCTAAGGGCAGGACTTGGAACTTTGTTTTACTGAACCTCATACAATTTGCCTTGGCCCATTGATCCAGCCAGTCCAGATCCCTCTGCAGAGCTTTCCTGCCCTCCAGCAGATCAACACTACCACCACCCAGCTTGGTGTCATCTGCAAACTGACTGAGGGTGCACTCAATCCCCATGTCTAGATCATCAACAATGTTAAAAAGGACTGGCCCCAACACTGAGCCCTCGGGAACACCGCTAGTGACTGGCTGCCAACTGCATGTAACTCCATCCCCCCCACTCTCTGGGCCATCCAGACAGTTTTTAACCCACAGTGCACCCATCCAAGCCATTTCTCCAGGAGAATGCTGTGGGAAATGGTATCAAAGGCTTTACTAAAGTGTCAGTGTGATGGAAGAGATGTTAAACCTTCCATTGCTGCTGGTTATGCAGTCCTTGTTTCTACAATGTCTAAAAAGACTCATTATTGTGTAAACATCAGTTTACGAGATCGACAGCATGGCTATGTAAAAGAGAAAATAGCTTCCATTATCAAGATAATAAATCAATCACAAAGACCCATAGAACTAATTTCTTCTGCCCTTGAGAAAAATCCTCCACACAGAAAAGGGTAGATCATCTCCAGACCATTCATTTTTTAGTCCATTATCTTAGAAATGTGCACAAATTTATAGAAAATACCATGTGGTCTGAGGTTTGTGACAGACATTCCCATGTAGGTAAATGGAACTACAAGTGTGAAACATTCTTCAGTGTGCCACTGGCCAGGCTTGAAATCATTACAACCTGCAGCCTAGAAGTGAATCCCTAGGAGGCAAAAAACTTCAAATTCCTTTTTTATTAATCCCTTGAGCTGATCATGCCCTTTCCTCTCTTGGGCATGAATGGAAAAATTAATTTTCCAGAATGCTTTAAACAACATGTAAGTATTTTGCATATGCAGGCAAAACATGCAAAACCATTAAAGCAAGAACAGAGAAGTCCAGAAGAATGTGAGCTATTTAAATTTAGGCAGTTTGCTAGAGAAAAAGACCCTTGCTATGGTTTGTTCTATGCTCCTGGTGAACTCTATAACAACAATACCAACCTGTTTCGTTCTGGAGAGTGATCAATATAGGACAAAATTCATACAAACTTTTGTTCCATTGATTAGAATAATGGAATTATCTAGGTTGAAAAAGACCTCTAAAATTGTAGTGTCTAACCATTAACTCAGTCCCACCATGTTCACCATGTTCACCATGAAATGTTGTCCCCAAGTGCCACATCCACATGCCTTTTAAATACTTCCAGGGACAGATATTTCACCACTTCCCTGGGCAGCCTGCTCCCATGCCTGACACAGGATTAACAACAGGGTATTGAGTTAAGGGAAAAAAATGGCCGGAACTGCTGCTTGTAGGGTGTGATAAGAAAGATGCTTCAATTTTGATCTGAACTGCTGACAACTCTGAAAAAGCTCATGTGTGACTGGTTCCAAAGCTGAAGTCTACAGAGGAGTTACTGGCAGTGTGCTGGGAACTTGATCTCCTCTCCCTTGCTTTCCAGCCACTAAATTGTTTTAAAGGAGAACCTAAAAACACATCAAATGCTTCCTGATAAATAATTTTCCACATGCACCATTTCTGTACTTGTCATAGGGCTGTTAAGAGTGGTTCTACCAGCCACCCTCTATCTGCTAAGGTGCCCAGGACAAAATGACTGTCTTTGAGAGTCTGGGATTTGAATGTCAGAGAGCAGAGAAAAGCAGAGAAAACCCATAGAACTTCATAGCTCTTACTGGGATGTGGGAAAGCTTCCTGGTTTAAAGAAGTAATAATAATATAAAAGCCTGTGAAAACTGGTAACTTCACATTTATGCCTGGTGTTATATGATCCTTCCTCCCTTTGAGGTACAGAGAATACCTTGTTCTACCTTCAGAAAACATCCAGCCCTGTGGAAGGAGGATGTTTGTTCTGTTCTTCTGAAGAAGTTTGAAGCAGAGCCCAGTCTGGGGCCCCTGATGAAAGGCTTCATGATGCTTCACTCCCTTGAGGAGATTTTGAAGGAGACTAATTTGCTGTGAGATACAAATGAAACCATTTACAACGAACAGGTTTTTCCCTTTTATGTGTAATGCAATCCTCCTTTTAAGCTGGTGGATTCCTGTTGTCCAGTTTTACTGAGGCACACACTGACTTGTTGTGCATATCCAGTATTAATGCTAAAAATATTGAGAGCCCCAACTAGTATGGCTGGTTTATTTGCAATTACAAATTACCACAATTCTCAAATTTAGTGAGAAAAATTTTGTTTTTAGCAAGATGTTTCTCAGTGGATAATCTAGGCAGAGATTTTTAGGCCTGATGTCATTCTTTGTTTCTTCATGATAACTGCAGAAGATTTAAAAAGAGTTTGTCCAGTTTACATTTATCCTGGAAAAGAGATTGGAGAACTTGCATAAGTCTTACATAAAGTAAACAAAAAATGGATCTTAATCTATTTTCTAAAGCATTTTGTCCACCATTTAAGGTAGAATTTTCGTTTATTTCCGTTGTTTCTACCCATTAGCTCCAATTTCTGACACATATCCTAAAGAAAACCAAATCTTTTCAAGATCCCATGCCTTATATTTATTTTCCTGAAACTGCTGAAAAATTCTCTGCTGCAAGAAATGAGAAAGTTGATTTCCAGATTTTTAAAAGATAAACAACAATCAAACAAATTCCCAAACAAATCGATTGTGATGCCTCTAAAAATACACAAGTTAAACCATCTCTGTCTCAGATGCCAGGTTTCTCTACTGTTATAACCACACCAGTTTATCTCTCTACACTGCACCACTGTGAGAAGATCAGTGGTGCTGTGTATATGTCAAATTCCCCCAAAACTGCAATCTTGTCTTCTTTATCTAATAATGAGCCAGATGAGGCCATGCTTGGCTGCTGTTGACATCAGTGATTCTGCTGAAGGAACTAGATAAACAGTTAAATGCCCGAAAGTGCTCACCCATGGCAAAACATCCTAACAGTCAGAATTACTTCAGCTTTACCACAGCAGAAACAGGGTCAGAAACTTGTTCCATATCATTTGTATCCTGCTAATGATGAGCTCACTGAAGATGGCAGCTTCTGACTCTAAATGCAGAATAGAAATAAAACATATCTAGACTCCCAAGGGTTTTTTTTTCAGACTGTGTTTGGCTGCCGGTGATGGTTCTCAAATCTATACTCCACTCTGGTAAGGCCACACCTGGAGTACTGCATCCAGCCCTGGAGCCATCAATGGAGCAAAGGCATGGACCTGTTGGAGCAGGGCAAGAGAAGGACCACAAAAGTGATCAGAGGGCTGGAGTAGCTCTCCTGTGAGCAAAGGCTGAGAGAAGAGGTTTTTCAGCCTGGAGAAGATAAGGCTTCAAAAAGACCTTTTTGCAGCCTTCCAGTAAAAGGGGGCTTACAAGAAAGATTGAGAGAGACTTTTGACAAGGGCACGTAGTGCAGCACAAGAAGAAATTGAGTTTCTGAAGTAGGAAAAGTTTAGATTAGATATTAGGAAGAAATTATTTACTCTGAGGGTAGTGAGACACTGGCAGAGAGAAGTGGTAGATTCCCCACTCCTGGAAGCTTTCAAGGGCAGGCTGGATGGGGCTGGAAGCTGGAAGGAAGGAAAGGCAGGAAGACATCCCTGCTCATGGCAGGGAGGTTGGAATGAGATGATCTTCAAAGGTCCCTTCCCACCCATTCTATGCTTCTATACCTGATCAGCAGGTGCCAAACCCATTGCCTAGGAAAAAGTCAAACTGTTGCCATGCTCCACCAGTACAGCCTGCTCCTGTAAAGCCACTTTGGAGCAATCTTGTATCTACCACACAGCTGAAAAGGCTTAAGAGCATTTTTATCAACCAAATTCCTTGCCTGTGAAGCAGAAAATAAAGTGAACCAGATTGTTTTGGTTCTAGCTCCAGCAGGTACAGCTGTTATTTGATCTTGGCATGTTCTTTTCAAGCCTGGCTCTGTCAAAGCAGTGACTTATTTTTGTTTTTTTGTTTATTTGCAAAGAGCCCTTTTTTAATGCATCCACTGCTTTATTTGTGTGTAATTTTACAGTGCTCAAATAGTTTAGTTTTCAATCCTTCTCTCAGCATGGGAAACTACAGAAAGCTAGCTTCACTCCTGTCATATCAAACAGGAACAGTTCACATCTGGGTCTGACTTCTTTTGATGACATTCAAGAAATTCCATCGCTCGAGGAGCTCTGAGAGGAGGACAAAAGTCAACATTACACAATGCCTTGCTCTGGATGTTTTGGACCAGGGGACCTAGTCATAAATACTGCCTTTGTTGTACACAACATACTCAGAGCCCTTGGGCCCCACTGAATTTTGGACTGACAGGGGTGACACAGGTGCATCTCCTCTAAAAATCTCAAGCCCAAAAGCAACTACAGCCAGTTTGGCTTCAAAAATAGTATAAATCAAAGCAAACTCAGAGAGCCATCAGCTCTGCTGCTCATTACTACAGCAATACAACCTCAGAAGCAAATTTCAAATTTGCTTTTTAAAGAGTATTTATAAAGAGCTTAATCTCATTCAAGTGGTATTAGAACATCTTGATAATAGCCTCTATACATTCTATAAGGATGAAAACAGCTGATTAAATATACCTTACATAAACATGCTCTTAGCTTTGTGGTTTATCCATTGCAGTACTGAAAAAAAATACTATGCAAAAATTCACTTTAAATATTTCATTAACCTTCTTAACTCTGACCCAGCATCATGATACACGCTGAGAAACTAACAATGTATTTTACATAGCAAATGTATGTCTCTGTCCCAGTAATTTCTGAGCAGAGAATAAATAAATGTCGATTTTCCAGCTGTACCAGCTGAGGAAATTATAGACCCTCCTCAGTAAAACACTTAGCATCTTGTTAATTTGAATAGCTCTGAGGGAAAGCTTTAAGCAGAATAAATGACCCTTTCCCTTAACAAGAAGTAAGGGGCAGCAAATGAGCAAATTTGCATATGGAAAATACTTACTATTCACCAGCACTAAATGTTTCCTGCTCAAACCGGCAACAGAGAAGAATCTAATTCTCTAGAATGTTTTATTGAGGAGCTAGAAAGTTAATGGGAGAGGGAAGATACTACTCATGTTTACCTCAGGAAATAAGCTAAAGTCAGCATTGATAATTCTACTGAAGTGCTCCCAATTTCCATATTAAAGAGGTTCTTATTTGCTTGCTTAAATCCACATCTAAATAAGACAGATCTGAGGAAGCTTCAGGATTAGTGCTGGTAGATTCTAATAATTCAAACAAGTTTGCAGGGTCTTTTAAAACATACAAAATAACTATAAGGTCAAAGAATAACTTAGCCAAGATTTTTAAGTGTCTATGATTTTTGTTACTGCGCATTTACCTTGTTAGAACTGAGAAAGGCTTAATTTCACAGAAGATGAGCACAGTTTTTCCAAAAACAGACTTTCTGAGGTATTTTGTGAAGGCCACTCAGATATTAAAGATGTTAGTGCATTCAAATATCATTGGAAAATCTTAGCCACAAGGGAACTGGCTTCTCAGCAATGTTGCAAGCTGTATGAGATAACCAGCTTGGCTTTAGTTTTCTGGCTAGCTCATAAGGCAGCCCCTTCTAAAAACAAGCTATGAAAACACAGACTGCTTGAAGTATTGCAAGAGGCTGTACCACTGGGGAAGCAAAAAAAAATCTTATATTCCCCTCACTGCATGACAAAATCCAACCAATAATGCTCAGGTGTCCCCTTTAAGCGACCTAGGAGAAGCTGCCTCACCATTTTGGCAGCCATCCAGAGTGTGTATTTTGTGTCCAAAGTTGGGGGGGAAAAAAAGCCACAGAGGCAAATGATTTTGCAGGAAGACTGACACACAAAAAAAGCAGTTGAAGTATTTTTAACAGAAGCAAGTGTTTCACACTGTTTCACCTTCAAAGGCCTGGCTGCAGCTCTTGTTTAGTTTCTTTTGTACTTGGCTAGATCTCAGTGTATGATTTGCAGAACATAATCTGCCTTTCCTGTACCTATGGGTTTTTTGGTAGCTCAGGATTAGCATCCACTGAAAAAAGCACTTCTCAAGGCAGCATATTCAACTGCACTCACCAAAATCTATGTTAACAAGATCAATAGCAGTGTGTGGGTTATAAGACTCAGTGAACAGCTCATTTTGGGCACCTCATCAGTCATCAACAGTCACTGGAAAAGCCATAGGATTCCAACAGTGACTTCAGGTAGATATCAAATTTAATTGCAGCCAGATTTAAGTATTTTAGGTTGGCAAGCTTTCTTTTAAACAGCTCTGTAAATGGCATAAGACTGGCCCATTACAGCTACATAGCTGTTTCACACGGAGCACTGCATGTAAAAAATACCATAAAGGAAACCTTATCAATCTCTACAACTGAAAGAAGTGAAGTGGGGGTGAGTCCCTTCTCCCAGGTAGCAAGCGACAGGAGGAAATGGCCTCAATTTGCCAGGAGAGGTTTAGATTGGATATCAGGATTTTTTTATTTTTAATCTAAAGGGTTAAAAAAACATGTAGATGCGGCACTTGTGGACATGGTTTAGTGTTGGGCTTGGCAGTTCTGGGTTAATGCGTGGATACATTGGTTTTTCCCACCTTAGTGACTCTATGATTCTGTAAAAGTAAATTCTCTTCCTCTCAGCTGTTCAGGTTCCCTCCTGAGGCTGCCCTATTCCAGCCATGCACAGCAGCCACAAATCCACTGGGATGGCCAATGTGACATGAACAGCAAGCACAAGGCAGCAAGAATGTGCTGTCTCAAAGTCTGACTCAGAAGAAGAGGGCATATATGCAGGTATAAGGGACGTGAAGAGAGTCTGTACCTTGTTTAAGAGCTGTGTGTTTAAATATGCAGAGAAAGCATCTCTGCATACTTACATGCAGAGTTGTGTAAGGAGTTGGAAATTCCACTCTCACTACATCATCACCGTTCCATCTGTGTCAGCAGAAGCGTCGCACTGCACTGGACAGACAGTATGGCCTTGGTGGGGAGAGAGGTGAAGAATGAAGCTGTGAATGGAGTGCAGAGACAAAGAAAATATCTTCATGTCATCCACACCTCTGATTTTTATTTGAGCATTGTCTTTATCCCCTTCCTGCATTCCAGAAAAGCTTCATATTGTTGTGCTCTCAGCAAGGGAACTGTTCTACATTGACTATCCAGCCTAAATCACACAAGGCCTGAGAGATCCCCAAATCCTGCCTATAGTTTCTGGGTGATACCAAACAGAAAAACTCTTTAGACCACTGTCCCTTTCAGTGCAAGAGCATGGGCCGTGAGATGAAGTTAGGAGAGGCCACGTGTGAAACATACAGCAGGAGATTGATCTTCATTTAATGGTTTGGCCACTGTCCCTTTTGTCCCTGTGTCTTAGGGACAGGGATTAGTCCAAGTCTGAAACACCATCAAAGCACTCCCTCAGAAACTAGGAAGGGGTGAAAAAAGAGAGAAGGCAGAGAAAAAAAGAAGTCAAAGGACTGGAGGGATCAGTGGCTGAAAAGAAAGAAAGACATGGCAACAAATGGTTAAAAAATTAAAAGTAAGGAATGGCAGAGAGACAAAGAGCAAAGGACTCCCAATACTTCTAGCACTCTTGATGAGCTGCTGGATGAGCAGTGCTGTTCTGTCCAGGGGCAAAAGGACAAATGAAAAGAAACCTCACAAATTTGGGGATCAGTGAAGCTCAGTCCTGTTAACATTACTGACTGGCTTGGCTAGGGCCAGAAGGAGGTAGGTGGGGAGGTCCAACACTGTGGTAGAGTCTTAGCTGAGACAAAGGTAAGTAAAAAGGTGAGTGGAAAAGTGCAGCTGCAGGAAGAAATTCTATGGGAGCAAAAAGAGGGAACACAGGCTGACAAGCCTTATCTAAATATGTGATAGCCCTCATCTTCCAGAAAAGGCATAATTCTGCTTATGAGTTGCTCTATGAATGTATTTCTGTAATAAAACCACAGAATAATAAAATGGTTTGTGTTGGAAGGGACCTTTGAAGACCCTCTAGTCCAAACCCCCTGCCATGGACAGGGACATCTCCCACTAGACCTGCTTGCTAAAAGCCCTGTCCAACTTGGCCTTGAACACTTCCAGAGATGGGGCATCAACAACCTCTCTAGACAACCGGTGCCAGTGCCTCACCACACTTACTGTAAAAAAATGGACTGCCTGAGCGGGATTTTTTCCACTTTTTGTCCACAGTGATCAGAGACATTAGATCAGAATATAAACTGAAAGACTGGATATCAGGCTAAATAAAATGAGTGAAGAAAACAGGAAGAGAGGAAGAAATACAATTCTCAGGACAGAACATTTGGGCTAGCAACTCTTGTGGATATAGGGAATGAAGGCACAGAGCTATGTGAATGATGACTGGACTCTTTGCATCTGCTTTCAACAGAGATACTGTTACCAGTGCAGTTCTGGAAGTGCTGAGAAGTCAGGGATCATGGGTGGGATCAGGGCTGTCTGTGCTGTATATGCCAGCAGGTTTTATTTCTCAAGTCTGAACACAAGAAACAAGAAGAGGCAGTAAACAGACAGCAGCACTTTAAAACAAAATGGTAGGTTAAGGAAGGAACACCTATCTATCTTGTCATTGACATTTAGAAGACATCTATCACTCTGTTTTCTAAATCCCAAACAAATTTACGGAATTACAGAGTTCAGAGGAGCCATGTATTTCTCTCTGCTCTTCTGGAATGACAGTGGTAGGTCAACTGAGTCTTAAATAGAAGATGTATAGAGGCATCCCCTTCCTTTTCCAGAATTTGGAGCCCTTACTGAGACAGTTGGCTGGATGGACGAAGACACAAACTTTCTGCCATGTACCAGTTAGACACATTTTCAGTTGTTTTTTTAAGTACAGGAGTTCTTCATCTAACATAGAATTCATAATTCTCTTGGGGAATTCCATCCAGATCCCCAAGGAATGCATTGTCCTAAGTGGGTGGGGACAATACCTCTCCATCACTCTGACATTCCCAGTAGGATATAAGTTAGAGGCCCTGTTTTGGCCCCCAGCATACTTGGACAGCATATCTTATTCACTGGGAGTTACAGTCCTTGCAAATGCATTCCAAATTCTGCTTGATTTAATCAGTGCAATTTTCTCTTTTCTAATGGATTGGCCTTTCCCTCTGCAAGCCAGAAACAATTCAGCTGCAGCAAGAGCAGGTAGGGCTCACTGGTATCACAGCAAACCTTCCACCATCCTGCTTTTCATGGTGTTTGTTCCCAATTCCTTAACAGCAGCCCCTCCTCTCAAGGTCCATTTCAGTCCAGAGAACTTGAAGCCCTGTCACTTCTCACAGCCTCCTCACTGCTCTTGTAAATACAGGCTCCCTATAAATGCTCTGTCTCTGCAGTGACAAACTGCAACCTTCAACTCAGACTGATAGAAAATTTATATCATCACAAAGCTCCCTCTTACCTCTTTTTGTCATCTCCAGGACCTCCCAGAGACCTGGTCTCCAAAGGTTGTAGCAGAACTGCTTTTAACAGGCTTCAAGGAGTGGGAGGAGTTTGTCCCAGACCAGTCCCCATATCTTGACTTTCCACCCCCACCTTCAGCCAGAATTGAATAAATTTGGCTCTTTTCCAAGAATAAAAACAAAGGAAAGAATATTGCCTTTAATCTCCATGTCTTGCTTTCACTGTCAGTAAAGGCAGGGTAATAAAACACATTTGCATGGCTATGAGGGGGATTGTGAGGGATAAATTAGTCTGTAACGTATCTGTAATTGCTCAAAATGCTATCATGAAAAGTGGGAACAGCATGTGAAAAAGGGATCACCTTTAGAACCCAAGTGATGCTGAGCTGAAGCCTTAGAGCAAAAATAATTTTAAGAATAAGAGTGCTGTGTACTGAGCTCACTCTTCATGCTGATGAAAACACTGTATTGACAAAAGTGGGGAAAAGCCACTACCTGTGAGATGTGCCATCCATGTTGGCCTAAAGCTCTTCCTTTACTTGGAAGGAAAGTAACTAATTGTGGAGGTGCAAGCAGTGCCTACCTGATATGACTTTTAAGATGTAAGCAGGTATCAAAAAACCTGTTGTACTACTATTAAACCACACAAACTGTGCACTGGGTCTATGACCAGATGTGAAAGAGTCTGTGGGACTATGCAAAGGACATTAAAAGAGGCACTATCAGCAGCCCAGGTCTTAAAACAACATGATTCATATTTCATTACTACAAAATTTGCTTAAAAATCTCACCATTTCCTATAGGTAGCAATTATGGAGAGGGGTTCCCCTTCCTCCCAACTTCTGAGCCCTGAATTCAGAAGTCCTTTCTTTGCAAACCTGAACACTAGAAATCTTCCAAAGAGATAAACAAAAGTTGAATTTCTCACATAACCACTAAATTCCAGAAACTGGGCTTTAATGTAAAATGCAAAGAATTATAAATGCTAACAACAGAGCTATCAGCTTGGCAAAGCATCCTCTGTTCTTGGCAAAGGCTTCCTACAGGTGGCAAGTTTGAACTCTGGTCTGTCTGTGTCTCACAAGGCACAGAAAGGGACAGGTTGAGGGAAGGGCACCTGTCACAACATGATCCCTCAGGTGCAGCAAGGACTATTGCTAAGGTATAAAGGCTGCATCGACCTCTACTGATCTGCTGAGCAAGTTTCTTCAGAAATGGGTATGGCTTCTATCTGTCCTCAGACTCCTTTCTGAGTCATTAGACAGCAAGGCTGTGAATCAGTTGCTTTCGTGCTACACGGAGAGCAATACTTACAGCACCCAGAAACAGACTGAGGAGGGGAGACACCCATCAGTATGAAGGTCAAAGAGCTTAGCCTCTTCCATAATTATGGTTTAAGGTACCTGCAGTCACATCTGGAGAGCAAAGCAGGATATGTATTCTCCTCCCCCTTCCTGCTCCTTTCCATGTGAAAGGCATGGCACTATGATGTACTGTCCAAGGGCTAAGGTCATGTTTGCTTTGATCTGATAACAAATTGTATAATAATAGCTGGTCGGCATTCAAGGAAAACCTGCTTGTTTTAACTTGTGGTTTATCATCAGAAGTGGAAACAAGGATTACTTCTTTTCAGGGACACACCAAATGAAGGACAGTTTGCAGGAGACAAATTCCAGACAACTGGCTCATTGTGCACACAAAATTTAAACTTTTAAGCTTTTAATACAACTTCTAGCTACCTCTCAGACAGGAAATTCCGATAGTTGTGCAGTGGCATGGGTCTGAATCCCAGCAAAACCTAGTATTTATTCTTACTTCTGACACAAGTTTGCTTCTCAATGGCTTATTAGTTTCTAGAGGGAAACTGAAGACCTTAAACTTAGGTAAAATAAATTCCAGGGCATATCACCTTTGGCTAGCTACTTTATGGAGATAATAGTGTTTACTCCTTAGCTTTATGAGGGTATTTGAGATGTTATTACAACTGTAGTACTTTGACCATGTAAATGCTACGTTGTCATAATATCCTCTCCTTCGTTCTGTTATGTCTAAAGCAGGACTTTGAGATTTATATGTGTCTCAGTCATCCTTCTTTCCTGGGTGTCAAAGACATCAGGAAATCATGCTTGCCTGTGACAAAGGCTTGTGAGTCAATATTAAATACAGCTGAGGGTTTGACTCCTTGTTATTACATCACTAGGAGAACAGGTAATGTAGCTGGAAGCCATAGATCAAGGATACATAATATATCACCTGCTCTTTGAGTACCAATGCCACTCACAGAATCATCTTCTTGGAAAAGCTGGCCCTCTGACACTGCTGAGTATATTTCACAGTCAATGAACAAACCATTATTTCCTCTTTCAAAGGCAGATTTTTACTGCAATAAATATGCTTCGAATTGTGTCATCTTCAGAATTGTAAGTCATATTTTACTGCTTGGAATAAAAATGTTATTTTCAGCATTAATAACCTAGCTAAGTCCAAGTGTCCATTTATGTTTTGACTACAAACTCTCCAATGCCAATATAGAGCTCCTCTGAAGTTCTTGGACATGGTCAGAAATTCTGATAAATAAGAAAAAATCAGCGAAAAGCTTGCTTAGGAATCCTGGCTTTTAAATGTTTCAAGTCTTTCTCACTGTTTGAAACTCCCTAAAGCCTTAAATCTAGATCACTCTCTTTCTTCCTGTGGAGAAGTCCTGCTGCCTTTCTTAGTCATTTTGAAAGGCTGAATTCTCACAAATTCATTTAAGAATAGAGGAAAAGCAGTGGAGTATTCTGTTTCGCATTTGTGAAATACATAAGTGAGATGTTCAGCCACTGGGGAGGGAGGAGGGCTGGCAGATAAATCATAGTGGAAACTCAGTAACTTTCTCTTTTAAAATAGGCTTGCTATAGTTTCAAAAGACATTATTTATAGAACACCACATGCAATCAGAGTTTAACAGGCAAGGCAGACAGAAGGTATCAGTCCCAAATCATGGTTCAGTATTCAGCCACTGGACACCAAAGATCCACGGTTTTCATATTCCTGAACTCCCACTCTCGCCTGAACATTCCTACTTCTCACTGCCTTTACTCTGCTGACAGACTTTGGAGCCACATCACAAATTGGAACAGGGAACTCTGATCCAACAGAAAAAGTAACGCTGCAAAAAAGGCCAGATAAACATTAGCCATATTTTACAGTCAGGTAAATTCCCTGGTCAGATTCATCACCCAGTAGCACAAGCGCTGGAAGAACAAGGGTGGTGCAGGAGAAAGGGGTGGCCATGGTGGGAGAAGAAGAGGAGATTCACGGTGTCTGTTTAAGCAATGCAAACAGGGTGATTATTAAGCTGGTCCTCTGGTGCCTTCACCCAAATGGTTTGAAGGCAGGCTTCACTTTGGGCATGGTGAGTCACTCCCTTTGCTAAATGGCACTATTCACAGCAAAGAAAGCCGAAGGTTGTCCCCCGTTCTTGTGATCTTTGTGGGGGCCTGGAGTCATGCTAGCCATGTGAGAATCTCAGCATCCCTTTGGAAAGGTCAGTTTAACTTGAATATCTCCTGACTGTGGAGGAAAAAGGCATGAAAGTCACATTGTAGCAGCTCAAAATGTTGAAAGCAAAGAGAAGAATCTCAGGGCCATAACAGCAAAAATGTAATGGCTCCATAGTCCTTGCTATGCCAAGTGATATGGTAATGCTTAGATATCTTCTTTAAGTGACCTAAGGGAAGCTGCCTCACCCTTTTGGGATCATGGCTAGATATTCACATGTTCTCATCAATGGAACTGTTTAACTACACAGAGTTGCTTCAACATGATGCTGGGCAAACTTCACTTACAATCATCAGAGCTTGTTCTGTTTCTGTGCCACAGCAAATGCCCTTGCTGCTTCTTTGGGCTCAGACAAGTGTCAGCACAGCTCTAAGGCAGAGCATGTGACTTCTGAGACTTGTGTCCTGCATGGAATCAAAGTTCTGTCAAAAGCCTCTGTACTCATGGGAAATCCTCTTCATAATTAACA
Organism: Trochalopteron elliotii; assembly: GCA_024734555.1. Classification (NCBI taxonomy): domain Eukaryota; kingdom Metazoa; phylum Chordata; class Aves; order Passeriformes; family Leiothrichidae; genus Trochalopteron; species Trochalopteron elliotii. The sequence goes on from JANPWX010000175.1 coordinate 2,312,326, forward strand.
TTTATGTAACAATTCCTTCACGGGCCAAACATATGTTTACATTCCACCAGTCTGTTTTTTTAAGAGACAGTGCTGGCCAGATGTTTTTGCAGGAGCAGTGGAATTAGGTCTTTGTTTTCAGCTCTGCTTCATGTACCCATGCAATATCTCTAAGTCTCTAAGGGGACAAATGCTCCCACACATCCCTTTGTTTACCAAAAACGTGGATGCATTCTGCTTTTCTTGAGAGTGTGTATCGGAGAAATGACAGAGAGCCTGTGGAGTGACTGAGTCATCCTGCCTCCCCCACCAAAGGAGTATGAGTTTGGTGTAGAAAAGACATCTGAGGATCTTTGAGGAATGATGACCAAAAATCGTGTCTCACCTAAAGAGGTCACAGCTCTCTGGAGTGTGCTGCAAAGTGAATCAATCTCCCTGACTTGAGAAAAGGCAAGATTTCTGCCTCACCCTCTAAACTGCAGGGCCTTTCTTGTCTTTATGCCTCCTGTCTTGGTGTTTATTGTCTGTAAAATGGGTGAGTTATTATAATCCTTACCCACTGTGACTATAGAATACATCTCACAGACATCTGAAAGAAGGAAGTTGGTAAAAGAGTAAGGTGCAGTCCAGTTGGCTTTTGAGTAACTCCTCTTCTCATTGCAAGTTCCCCTTCAGACAGGTTCACAGCCCCAGGACTATCTCACTTAATTTTGGTCAGAACTCCAGTTTTGGGAACTATTACCTAAGGGTGCTCATGTTATACTGTGGTTTCTGAAGGCAAGTTTTTTAAGAGGCAAACCATCCATGCAAGGAAAACTCAGTCCTCTGCAAGGATGAGCTGTACTTTCTAGGAAACAAAATTATCTGGATTAGAGAAACACCAAGAGATGTGGCAATTTAGAAAAGTTCTGCAGGTAGCTGTTTCTTCCAAAACCATGAAATGTTATATCTGGGAATGAGGCCACCTTCATAATAAAATCCTTGAGAAAAAAAAAAAAATTCTAAAGACAGAAAAGACCACTAACAGTAAATTTGTTAGCTGTCTCCACACAGTCCTCTCATACAGGGAGCAGTGCTACTCTCAGGTTGAGTTGGGCTGTCCACAGAAAATGAATGGGGAAAGCAGCTGCCACATGAACTAGTTTAATGAATATCCCCCCCATACCTTACTAGCAGGAATTTGAACTGCAATTTAAAACAGTAAAGATCTGCAGGGAGGGTAGAAATGTCCTTTCTTAAGGAATTTCTCTGGATTCAGTCCTCACTGCCTCAGGAAAAATCATATTTACCTTTCTGTAATAGGACTGTTTTGAAAACTGCATCTGATTTCATCAAAGGTTTTCTAATTGGGCTTTCCATAAGTTTTTCATGACAGTTTCTTTGCTTAAGGATGCACATCTGAGAATGACAGAATTCTGCCCTAAAATTTCTACAAGAAAATATCAGCTTAGTAAGACACTGAAGTTCCATCATACACAGACAGGTAGTACATCTAGTATAGATTTTGTAAGCACTAATGATGTTTACTCAGTTGATGTTTGTTTCTGTTTAATAAAGAATTTATCCCCATAATAATATTATACCTCTAACCTCATCAAAACCCTTTTCATGCAAATGGGCACAAAGAAATTAAAAAGTGGTGGGTTTTCCTTGACAATGGAAAAGGTTCACTCCAGTTGAAACACTTTGAGATTTCATTTGCCATAAAAGACTGATCCCCAAATGAACAGAACTGTTCATAGAAGATGATGTTAATCTCTATCAATAAGAACACCAGAGTTTGGCCAAAGGACCTCACTGATTGCAATATGTAAGTGGTTTTCTTCAAAATTTTCATGTCACTGATGATCATTTTCTCTAGATTTTATTTCTTTCAGTAAGCCACAACTTTAAAATTGTGCTCCTCTGTTCTGTTAAAATATGTGTACTAATCTCTGGTAAACCACCATATTTTATTTAGTTGAATATGTTTTGGTAACATTTTAAGTTAGCACAGTTAGTTCATGTGTCAAGTATTACATTTTTTCATTCCCCACAAAATCAGGACAAACTGTACGTCTCCTGCTGTGTCCAAAGCCGATTTGGCTAACTTTCAGCTATTTTAATTAAAGAATCCAGCAATCCTATTTTTATCTGATTTTAAAATACTACAGACACACTACAGGCAATTTTGCTTGTTTTGATGCAAAATTACTTTAATGCAAAAAGAGTTCAGGAGTTTGTTTTATGGTATTCATTTTCACATCCATGCACAGATACCTGCTATAATGCTGAGACCAGTCAGTCAATTACAAAGACTTATCAAATCCACTTTCAGGATAAGATTTAAGAATATAGATTTGGATACACTTCACTAAAGGGAATATCATGGAACAGGGCAGGAGGTAAAAAGACAGAGAATACCAATGAGAAGGTTTAAAAGTCTTTCTTGAACAGAACTGGCTGCAATATCAAAAAGTTCTGTTTTGAAAAGAATGTTTCTAATGCTTCTGAAAACTTGGGTTAGCTATTTAAAAGATTATTTACTAAATAAAGTTTATTAGCATTAATCACTTCAGCCAATGGACTGTAAAATATTGTGGATCAAAAACCCCAGTGATTGGCGTAATGTTCTAAGAGTGAAAGGGTTTTGTTATTTTGAGAATAAAAGGAATAAGATCAGGCAGACACTAAATTTCCAGCACCAACTCCCTACTCTTCACCTACACAATTTATTTCTATTCTGCATTAGTATTGCTGGCCATACTCATAGCTTAGAGGGACAAAACCTATTCTGTTTGAAGTCGGTGGGCATTTTGCCATAGACTCAATAGGAACAGAATTTGGCATCTGAAAGCACACTGCCTTGTGATGAAATATGGACCTGCAAAGTATTTGATCTGTGGTTTTACCTGCCCACACTACTATTTTCTTTACAACTGTTCTTAGTAAAATATTCTTTTAGGTGTCTGATCTTTCAGGTCAACAAATGTTGCACAAACTACTTATCCTCTTTCTTCCAACAGTGTTATCTAATCTGAATAAGTTCAATGCATCTGATATCCATTTTTGCTCTTTATCATTCACTGTTTTTTTTGGTTGTGAGGGTTAAAAAAACACAGCTTCCCAGAATGTTCATCAGCATCTTGCTTTTGTAGTTCTTCCTAGGTTTCAGATGCTACTGCAATACACAAAGTCTAGCAATGAACGGGCTCTCTTGAAGAATAATAGAAGTGCATACCAACACATGCAGGGCTACTGTTTGACTTGAGAATATCCCAGTGCAATTTGAGAGACTATAAAACTTTCTTTTGGATCATTATTCCTTCTTTACTCCTCTGGTAGCAAGCACTGCCAACACGTCTGGATTTCCATTGAAAAGGGATGCTATGTGAAAGGAAAAGGAGGCCTTAATTCCTTACTGAAAGCACACCAAGGTGGTCCAAAGAGAAGAACTGGGTAGGTGGATGCATCAAAACCACAGATCCTCTACTACCCTTTACTCTTGTCTTCAGAAAAAAAAGTGACCAGTAAAAACTGTGGTGATTTTGTGATCCACAGAAAGTGAGTTTGTTGGCCTGCAGCCAGTTGCCAGTGGAGAGATCCACATCAAACAGCTTTCAACACAGTGGGTGATTTATGATCTGAAGTCACAGAAGTTTGTTGCCATATCCACTTGTAGCTTTAAGTGGTGATACAGATTTATTGGGAGGTTACCAAGGAAATTTTACCCTTCTTGTAGCCCCTCTCCCCCTCCACTGGTGTAGTGCTAGAAATTCCCTTGTTCCCAGCATATCATCTCATCCCCTCTCTGGCACCTCAACACCAGCCACAAGCAGTGGGGAGTTGTAGAGAAAGCACAACCTGAGTCAGGACTGTGAGTATGCATTCTCCTGCATTTGGCCCTCTGCTGTGGGATCTCCTCAAGGCCATTGAGCAGTCAGAAATGTGGGTGCCTGACACAGAGTTGTGAAGGGAGTGCTGTGTCCCTGATATTAACATCTGGCCTGCATCTGTCCCTGGTTTCAGTGGAGAAGACAAGCAAAACATATAATCCAGTCACTCCTAGACAAGGCTCATGGCTGAAGCACATTATCAAGACAAGCCTGCTGTTCCACTGCTACTAAGAAAGAATTGCTTTTTGAGTCCTAAGAAATAAAACTAGAAAACGCAGGATGACAGAGAAGGTGAGAACCATTCCAATATTACTCAGAATTCTTTGTTTCTCAGATCCTGAAAAAGAAAGCAATTTTAAATTCCCATTACTTTCTTTTTTTATGCATTTCCTCGATTTTACTAAAGAGAAAGCACTTTCATTTATGTACTTGTGTGTACTGGAATGAATTAGGACAAATCCTCTATGGATTTTAAGATTCAGAATAGCTTACACACCATCAAAATGTTAGGAGGCATTTAGTTAATGTTCTTTTCAGTGCAGTAGTTTGATTTAATCAGCATGAAGTCTGCCCACATGTAAATGCAGTCACTGACCCCTGAAGCACAGAGCCAAACAGTGATAGCTTGACTCACTTCAGTGGGCAAGATTCAGATCTCACATAAAGACCAGGGAGTGGGACCTACCCATGCAAGGCTTGAAACCAGCTCATTGGCATAAATTGATTTATTTGCTTGAGAAGGAAAACCAGGATTTACTTTTACTGCATAGACCTGATCATGAAAATACTTTTCACATGTAGGTTTTCTTCTGGGTAAGAAGCCCCATTCAAGTTAGCATTGGCAGGCCGCAGCTATTTACTCTCTATAGCTGGCATTGCCAGCATCAACATTTTTGTTTCAGCTCCACATCAAAATTCATGTGGGTGTAAAGCTTTCCCAGACACAGAGCATGAGCACATGATCCTCAACATTAATGAGGGAATTGATTAAGCTCTGCTGCACGTATATGTGTGCAAGAGTGTGAGCATAAGTACCAATTTTAGCTTGGCAGCAGTGGCTGTTCCATTGATACCCTGCCTGTTTGTTTGCTTATAACTTTCCTTAAAAATATTCCTTTGGGGCTGGAGTGTGTTCTTGCTTTTGGCTCAAAGGTGACTGAAGGAAATGATAGGGGCTGCTTCCAAAGTTACAGGAGCCCAGAAGGAATGCAGCTCCTCCTGTACTTGCCGTGCTGGCTTGTTGTTTGTGAACTGGCAGGGGAGTGAAATGAATGACAGTGCCTTCTCAGAGGTGCCCAGAGAAGGATTCTTATCAAATGCTGTCTCCTGCCAAGTCTCACAAACACTGCCAGCCTGCAATGATGGGGAGAAGCATTTGGCAGCAAGGCCCTTGGTTTTCAACATCAAACTAGGGGGAAGGGATGAGGCCAAGTGTCACTAGCAGGGACAGGGCTACTTCTTTTCCTGCGTGATAAATGGTCTCCAGAAATTCTGGAGAACTGTATAGGTGCACTTACCATGCTGGTGAGGCTGTGTTGTAAGGTTTGCTTTCCCTTGTTCAGTATCTGAGTGAGTTACTGTGAGAGTGCCCACTGCTGAGAAAGAATGTGTAAAAAACCACAGTAGGAAAGAGCAGCAGCAGGAGTGCATTAGGAATGTTTGCTGATGGGAGATGCAGAAGGCACCAAGCCTCTTGCTCTTCAGAGGTGTCAGTGTTTGACACATCCACTGGGAAGTGTGAACAAAATGTAAGGGAGCTTGTTTCCTTTCTCTCTCACACACTCAAAGACATTTACTATGTGCATTTCTCAGCCAGGTTAGAATCCTGCTTATAGCATTAATGACATGATCAGTCTTGCAGCATGCAAGTTTCATGTCAAGGCAAGGAGAGAAAGGTGTTAGAACACACAAGAGGATTCAGAAGCATCGTATTTGATTTCTACCTCTACTTAGATACTCTTATGAGGCATGGGAGCTCCCACCCAGATATCCTTCTCCTAAGTGAATACAGTAAAATTAGTTCTGATTGCCCCCCCTCCTGTGCAATGGTACTGACTCACTTTTGTCCCTTCCTACATGCTTTTCTCAAATTGTCAAAATTATGTGAAAATTAAAATTAATGTCAGAATTACATTAGCTTTTGGACAGCTGCTGTCTTTGTTGACAAAGTCAGCTCCTTTTCAGGCAACAGCACCGCAAGGGACATTGACTACTAGATAGCTGGAGCTGCATGAGAAGGTGACACAAGCTGCAGAGCTTAGAATACTGTGTATGAGGAAGGAAGTTGGATATTTGCCTTACAGAAAGAAGCACAAAAGAGGAAAAGCAAAAAACAAAAGAAACATGAAAGCTGTCACTATTTCCAGAAAGAGGGAAGAGAATCGGGAAAGAGATCCCTGATTCACTATGGACTTGAGGAAGTTATCTTTGCAAGGAGTGAGTTGGAATAGATCTGAGGATTGACAGATTTGGAATAGATGTGAGGACAGTGTGGAGCACTGTGAAACACAGGTGATATAAGAGGAATGTAGAGCAAGAGCTGAATGTCCCTGTTCCAGCAGGAAAATTATGGATAGACTCAGGGGGGATATTTGGATGGATAAGGATGATGTATTTGAAAAAGGAATGAACATGAAAAAATGATCACTAGGAAAGGAAGGAGCTGAGTACTAAAAGCATGAAGGATTAGAAACTGGATACAAGTGAAGCAAAAGGAAAACCTGTGAACAAGCACATTTGGAGTAGTGAAGAGGTATATCACTTTAAAAAGTATCCTAACTCCACTGTGTTTCATGACTATTTTGAGATATTCCAGATTGCAATGATCAATTTTCTTGTTGCCTCCTTTCCCCCTAGCCAAGCAATGTGGCTACTTTGCCTGCCTCTGTTGGCTTCTGGTCTTGTTGGCAGCACAAATCAGTTACAAGAACCACACACCTGGACTACTTCATTTCATTGTGCCACTAACACATGTTATTTTAACCATAATTTTTCTTTGTTTAACTTTCTTTATCTTCTTAGAGGCATTGCTGGAAAAAGTTCACAGCTGTCCATAAAATTATTTAAGTTGCTATGGTGATGCAAATTATATTGAATTCTTACCATAGTCACAGAAAAACAATATTGGGTAAATCTTGGTTTTGAAGTTATTACACTGGAGTTAAACTGGCACAGTTCTACTAGGCTGGGCAAAATTAGGCTACTCAAAAGTGCATCACTAACTGTAGATTTCTGCATATGGTCAGTGAGTGGCCTGGTTCTAGCTGTGCACCTGCTCTGGAGTTCTCTGTTGCCAGAGGTGCACAAGAAATGGACCATAGAGTGGCCATAGGCATGGACAAATGCCAGAGAACTACATTTAGGCAGCTGGTGTTTTCTATTTCCTACAGTCTCTCCTACATCTTATGTCTACTCAAACGGATGCTGAATTCCTGGGGCTGACATCAAAATCACCTTCCCTGAAAAGCTGGGGAAAATACTATAACCCTTCACAGCAAATGAAACCACAGTGATCCTTTCAATGGGCCATGTGAAACATCTGGATTGTAACTTGTTTCCAAATCATTTATACAACACTGAGAGGGCATTTCCCAACCTTATGCAAATGACTTTGCTGCCTTTGCTTTTCCTCCCCATTGCTTCCTTGCCCCATCACTCTTACCATTCCCTCAGCTGTTCCAATGCCCAGCCCTATTTCAAACTTATTCCCTCTCTTCAACTTCTCTTCACTAGCCCCCTTAGCCTCCCAAATGATGGTTGATAGGGGTTTTTTTTGTTGCTGTTAGCAGTATGGCCTCAAATCCTTGGTAATGAGTCTGCAACAGTTTATTAGCATATGCTCAGCTTTGTTCCTCACTAGTTTTGTGCCTCAGATGGGCTGATTTCTAATAGACCTGAAATTCAGCCAAAACACCTGGCTTAGATAGGAAGCTGATTAATTGTGCCCCCAACCCATGGCTCTCCTAATAGTGTACAGTAGCATGAAGCAAGGAGGAAGGGCATGGATGCCAGCAAATCACTATGGTGGACTGCAGGAATTACAATGTGACAGGCACCTCACAGAGTGGAAATGACACTGTTGCAAGAAAATGATATACATAATAAATTACAGAGGTCATGCTGAGGCGAGGTTTTCAGTACTATACAATACACATGGGAAGAAACAGATCTGTCAGCTTGTTTGTCCTTCCAGGATAGCTGAACACCAGCGAAATACTGTCAATTTTGGGGAGCTTGTGAATGCAAGATACAGCATTTTCACAAGAACTTTTCACAAGAGAAAAGAATGTTGTTTAGGTTTGCTGCTTCACTAAATATAGGACTCCTATCTCTGCAGTAGTTTTTCTTTGGATATGTACTGCTTTCTCCTTTCATTCTCAAGCACACCCAGGCACACAAACAAAAACAAATGAGTTATAAACTAATCAAACTTGTTTTCTTCAGGTTGGAGAGGAAAAGAGATAATATTTTGATTTCAATTTCCAAATCTTTGGGAGGTGCTCAGATATTATCTATCATAGCGCTTCAAGCTTCTTGCTGTGATGGCATCAAGTGTCTCCCAAGCAATTAAAAAGCAACAAACAATGCTCAAAATATATTTTGCCATCAGTTTTCTTGCCCATTACTGCTTATAAACAAGCATTACAGCAGTATTTTTAACTGTGGAGTAAAGCTGTGAACTTTCTGGGAGCAAGAGGAGCTGTAAAAAAGGCAACATTTATTTTTGGTTTTGGACCTCTAAGATCAAGGTCATTTTTTGTTCCCTTAGGAAAGAGATTTTGTCCAAATCTGGTCTCAGTAACTCCTAGAGTCACAAGCTTCCTCTGTTTGGATAATGTCACTGCTCCTGGAGAAAGTGATGGACATCATCACAGACGAACTGATGGAGCCTAATTCACTCAGGCCAATTCAACAGAATTTCTCCAAATAGCAGCTTGAAATGGGGTGTCAAAATCCATGTCCTAGCTGAAGTTAGCATAAAAAATACCAGTGTGTGTTGCTGTATCAGTAGCCTATAGCAGCCCCTGTGTTTTCATATTGTGAAGCTTTATGCTAAAACTGTCTTATGCCAGAGTCTGCTACTGTATACATCAGTGATTTATTTCCCCAGCATGGATATTTGGGACTCCTAAAGCAATTCAGAAGGAGACAAGAGATACAAATACAACAGTATCCTCAAAGAGCTTGGCATTATGAAGAAAGCAAGTTCTACATGTTGCAAGCCTTCCTTACACACACAACAAATGGCATTTATTTGGGTTTGGCTTTCACCAGATGTTCTTCTTCTGACACCAATTTTCCTTATGCATTATAAACAGACAATCCTACTCACACATCCTGTCAAGCAGACAGGGCTGAGTATCATTTGTATACTGCTTCTCTTTAAATTGCCCAATAAATATTTCACTGGCACCATGGATGGGGGACACTTACAGGACATCTCCTCAAGAGGCACTTCTGGGAGAGGAAGAGCTTTGTCTGGCAGAATCCTGTGTTTTTGTTGCGTTAATCACTGCTGTGTGTTTGGGGAGAAGAGCCCTGGTGCAAGGAGCAATGGAAGTTGCAGGCAGCTGGGAGGCTGGGACGGTGGGAGGTAAGGACGCCAAGGAGCTGCTCCTCACAGCCTGGCACTGGGATACACGTAACCAGGCTTACAGCTGCAGGTACCAGCCTGGGAGAAGGCACCTTAAGGAATAGTTTCTAATTTTTATGACCAGAAACCAAGTAACTTCGTACAAAATCCCAGGCTGCCAAGGACAGAGCCACCGAGTAAGTCCAAGCAGCATTAGCTGACTAGCAGAACAGTGGGAGGCTAGTCATGAAAGACCTGAAAACCACCAGTGCTTTTGTGCTGGCCGTGATGTACATTCGAGAAATTTTTGGCGAGCTTTCAAATAAAAATAACTCCGAAGAGAAGCCCGATCGCAGCAACCAGCCGGCTCCGAACACCTCTCTGCCTAAGAACAGATTTTTTTTTCCCTTTGAGCTTTCTCTAGTCTAAGGAGTTTCCACAAAAACTTTCCAGGCTGAGAAAGACAAAACTACTTCCTTCAGGGGCGGAGACGCCCCCCACTCTCTCCACGGAGACTTTACCCGGCGCTGAACGCGAGCAGGGGCTCACCCGATCTCCCGAGGGGAGCCTGCCCAGAGGAGCGGGAGGCTGCCCAAGGGGAAGGGCGCCCAGGGGCAGGGGAGGCTGCCCGAGGGGACGCCATCCGCCTGTGTACTGACAAA
>JANPWX010000175.1:2322787-2415742 GCA_024734555.1 Trochalopteron elliotii
GCCTGCGGCACGGCGGGGTGAGGAGCCCGCGCAGCTCCATCCCCCCGGCGACTCCTCCCGTCCCGGCCCCTGAGGAGGGAGCGGAGCCGCGCTCGGTTCCAGCGCCGCCAGCGAACCCGCCATGTCCGGCCAAAGCCTCACCGACCGCATCACGGCGGCGCAGCACAGCGTGACCGGCTCGGCCGTCTCGAAAACCGTGTGCAAGGCCACGACCCACGAGGTCATGGGCCCCAAGAAGAAGCACCTGGACTGTGAGTACCGGGAGGGGACGGCGGCCCGAGGGATCTCCCCGAGCGTCCCGCCGAGCAGCGGGATTGCCGGGCCTGTCCCGGGGACCCGCTGCGGGGCTGCCACCCAGCCCACCGGCCTCGTGGGGACGGGAAAGCCTCCTCAGGCGGAGGAGCTCAGGGTTTCAGCGTAGGGCATACCCGGAGGGCGGGGGCGTAGGGTCGGGGACGTGGCGATGGAGAGCTTGGGAGAGGCTGCTCAGTGTATCTGCTCTCCAAAAGGGGCCTTGCCAGCTCTTCCTTATGCACCGGGCCCCGGTCAATGTGAGCTTCTGAAGGGCAGGACTGCCCCATACCTCTTTCTTCGGGAGAGAGAGAACCACGGCGGCCAGGCAGAGGAATGGGCTGCAATTTCCTTACTAATTGATCTCATTTGCGTCGTGCTAGGGCAGCACTCCCCCATTCTCTAGAGGAGGTGCAGGAGTTTCAGGAAGGAATAGCTGATCAGTTATGTCAATTATGTTCCAGGTAATCTACTAGGAAAAAAAAATTCCTTCTTTAACAGTCATGTAAATCTTCTGTGCAGGAAAATATGTGAAACGACTGTTTGAGGGCCAAATCTCTCAGTAAGGATGTTCTTAGTCTTGTTTCTAGTCTGTCTCATTCACTTGGGAAGATGTGTCTCAGACGACTTCTTTAGAACTTCAATACCTGATCTTAACATACCGTACAGGGCCTGGCCATTTTTCAGCTTCTATTAAGAACAGATCAAAGGTGGGAAGGCTTAAAAAGGTTTTCTATCAACTGTGATCCATCCGGGTGATTATGAAGAGAATGGTGAATACCAAAGTTTGCATTAGTGTGTCTCCCACGAAGCTGTGAGGTCACAGGACTGAGGAAGTTCTTGGTCTGAATACCTGATTGTCTTGCATCTGTTTATTCTAGGCCTTTTAAAGACAACCTTCCCCACTCCCTTTCACTTTTACAAATATATAATAAAAGATACTGGAGAGATGTGTGTGTCTATGCCTTCTATATGTGTGCTTTCTCCCTTCCTCCCACCCACATCTGCAGGAGGTTGAGTCTTCATGAGGCTGGAGTTTGTGCCTTCTGAATTGCTCTGTATCCAAATGAGAACACCAGATGATAGTAGTAGGATTCATTGTACTGTGTCTCTTTCTTCTTTCCACCAAAACGTGTGCATGTTAACGGTTTAAGAAATTCTTGTTCTGCAAGTACCTGAGAGCAATGTGATTAATTTTTTAGGGTAGCCTCAGAACAGCTGCCTCTGTCTCTTTTTGGTATTTCCTCATTTATTTCATCTTTTGGCCGAAGATGATCTGAGTAGTCTTCTTATCTTTGGTTAGCTAAGGGTGTCAGAACACTGAGGAAATCTTTGGGCTTTGAGTAACTTATTGGCAGGTAGAGAAACCACCTTGTCATATGGCATATATGTGAAATCATCATGTTACTGGATTTCACACAGCAGAAGTGAGGTTTTCTGGAAACAAACTTTGTCAGGTTTAGCCTGTAATAGTGCTAAAAGTCTGTTTTAGTAATAAGGCATTTAGGAGCTGAATTATTTTGTACTTTAAGCTTTGTTGAGAAGAATATGAAGCTGGGCAGAAAACTGCTCTTCAGGTGGGGGTGTAAAAGGGTGATGATCTGAACAGGGCTGCTGGGAGAACCTGGTGGAGACCTCCAGGCTGCTGCTGCAGGAGTGTGCCTGAACTTCCTTAGAAAGCTGTCTGGTAGTTGCTGGATGAGAAGACCAATTCTGTGTTTCTTTTTTCTACTCTAGACTGTCAGGAGTTTTATTTTCTTCTTCTCTCTGAGAATTCTTTTATCAAAGCAATGCAAACTTTTTTTTTTTTAATTAGTCTCTCTTTTTAGTGGTTAAAATAGATCATGGCTAGATGTCTTGTATGCTACCCTCATATGTTTATTAGTAACCATTAACAGAAGTCTCTGTTCCTGGCATCAGGAAATGACACATGGTCTTGTATTTTGAACTTTTTCTTTGTTCATACCCTGTATGGTTGTATGCTTTAAAATAAATATTTCTTACACAAGCTGTGACTCAAGCCCCACTTCTGAACTATTTGTACATATCTTCCTTTTACAACAAACAGTTTCACTTGGTAAGTGATATGAACTGGTATCTCATTGTAAATGACAATTAATATACCAGTCTCCATAGGCAGCATGCTGCCTTAATATTTTTCTGATTATTGCTTATTATGATAATACAGTTAAAACTTACTTCACTCCAGGTTGTGCCCTGGGTGAGTGGATGAGTTTTCCTGTACTGTCCTGTAATGAAGTCCCAGTTTTGTGTTGTGTTCTGTGACCGTGACATGCATTCTTGTTAACTGTATTTGTTGTACAGATCTCAAGATTTCTGACTGTCCTGTTATTGAAATTCTTTCTTCATTAAGCTTGAGCTGTCATGAACAGATTTAACTATCTCAGCTTCATGTTGACCCATAAAAATGGAGGGAAGTCTGGCATAGATAGTCGTGAATATAATTATTCCTGTTCTTATTTATCTTGCTCCTGACAGTGTATGCAGTTTGAAAACTGAAGTGTTCTCCATCCTAGGTTACCTCTATTTCCCTCAGTGATGGTTATCTTAAGCAAGGAATGTAAAAAGGAAATCTTTCCTTAGCCATGATGGTTAAAATGTAATATACTTCCAAGAATGCTTTCTCTCCCATTACAAAGCTTAATTGTTTGGTTTGAGGGAGAAAAAGACTTCTAATTTACAAGTGGGCATGACTTATGATAGCTGGTCACATCATCTTGAAGCTGTATGCTTGAATCCATGATACTGTCTTTTTCTTCTGTTTTGAGGGTCCAGCCTTAGAGCTGGGTTAAGGATTCTGTTTGGTAATCTAAATGTTGCTTTTGTTATGATGGATTACTGTTTTACAGAAATCAGGTTTAATAGCCTTGGAAGCCTCAAAGCATAGTTTGTGAATTTTTTTTATGTAAAACCTAGTTTCACTAGGACTTTGTCCCAGTTTTTACATCTGTCTGAGCAGTGGAAGCTCTAAACTGGTTTGTGGGTTTAACTTGCACACTGAGATTGGTACAACCCTTTCTTTCTAATTAGCTTCTTGTCCCCACGTTGAGTGATGGATAGTGATGCTAAGAACAAGTGCTTTAGGTTGTTTGAATATAAATGGTGCTGGGAAACTTGTTGCCAGATTTCACTCCTTCTTTACTTGATTTTGAGAGGGAGGTGTGCTTATGTATATATGTGTGGTGGATAATTAATATTAGTAATACTTGGAGTTACATTAATATTGGGAATACCTGAAGTTAATGCCAAGTAGATTTCCCTGGGTTGGTTCAGTGAAGCTGCTGTAGCAGCCATGGCTCAGTAGCATAAAAGTGTTTGTGTACGTGTGCCTGTTGTGGAGTGCACTTAGAACAGCTTTGTTGTGATACACATTTAGGGTTGGTCTCTGAATGAGCGTGGTGTAGTAACCCTGTCTGCTTGTAGCTAATGGAGTGGCCCTCTTTAAAGGGGAATGTGGATGGGTGACTTGGAAGGAAGTTGTGATGCTGTAATTACCAATTCTTAACAGGAAATATCTCTATAATTAAGCCAGAGTGTAATTTCCTTGATTTCTTCTTGGAAAAGAAAATGTGTATTTTTAAGGAAGACAGTAAGCCAGAACCCTGCTCTGTGTTGTGTAGGTGCCTATGAGGAGCTGTGTAAGTGAAAGTAAACTTGAAGGAGCTTGTTGGGAACTTAATTCCTAAGTCGCTGGTGTCAGCTGCTTTGGTTCTGTCCAGAGGCTACAACTAGGACACAGGAAAGCCTAGCTAAAGACTTGCTCCATGTCTGTGCTGGGGACAGCTTCTTTTTCAAAAGGAGATGGTACAAAGTGGGTAACCTGTGGAACTGAGGGACAAGGATCATTGCTTTTCCCTGGATCACCCAAGAGAGTTGTAGAGAAGCTGGGAAAACCAGCGTTGTAAGTGCTCGCTGGCCTTTACATGCTAAAATGTAACTGGGTGATGAGGTGAATTAGCTCCTGATTCTGTGGATACTTCTGTGTTCTCCAGTAGAAACAGATTATCCACGTTCCTTTTATGGTATTGTAGCGCTTCAACAAACACATATTTAGTCTCTGGTTTTGGCAGAATCACCTGAAGTTTCTTGCAGCTTTGCTTCCCATTCTGTAATTGACTTAAATTTCTGGAGGCAATCCATTGTTATTTTTGCTTCAAAATGTTCTTTGTAACTGTAATTATTTCAAATACAGATAATTGCATTTTTACAACTTTCTTGTGAAGTATTCAGTTTTCTCTCTGAGTCTTTGCTCTGATTTCTTCACCATTTCTTTCTTTAGCCAACTTTCTTACTTTTTACTGGAATTCCTTTGGAATATTTGTTCGTGCCTTTTAGTAGAGTATTAGAACTATCACACTCCTCCTGGCTGCCAGAGGGGCAATTTTCTACTACAGCTGCTCATTTGCAGAAAGAATAGCCATGTAGTTGTGCAGCTGTAGTTTTATTTTACTTAGCCTGAAGCAGTATTCTGCTTCAGATGAAGTAAGAGGCAGGAGCTAAGGAGGAGAAGCTGTAGAACATCTGCAATCAGCTTCCTGTGTATTGTCATACCACCATTGTTTCCCATTAGCTGTGATTATTCAGGTCTCATGTAACTTTGGGCTACAGCTCTAGTTTGAGATTTTTTTTTAATGATTTTTTTTTTTTAATGGTGCAGTCATCTCTTGCATTTTCCAAAAGGGATGCTTGGGTGAAGCATTCTTTTGCAGTTCAGCCTGTGACCTAATGATCTATTTCAGTCTTCAGTTTGTAATCCTAAAATCAGTTTTTGATTTGTAGATGTGAAAGTTTTAACTTGTCCCTAATGACTTGTCTAACAAAGTAATGGTGGTAGTTTGGATAATAATACAAGAGATGACTTACCCAACCTTGAATTTACAACTTCCTGACTTCTGTATTTGTTGCCTCATGTGAAGTACATGATTTGTTGATGATGAATTTGATGAATTCTGGGAAAGTTCACTTAAAAAATGTTACCAATGTCTCACACCCTCTGGAAAATGCAACATTATTTCTGAAGCAGAGACACCTTTTGTATTTGAAAGCTGAATTTATTAAACAGCTTACTTAAATTGAAATTTCTCAATACCATTAAAATATTTTCACTCAAAATACCCTGCACATGAGTTAATGCTTTAAAAATAGCACATAGTAGCTTTACTACTGGTAGGATATGTGCACTTTTCTGTAAAATGTGAAGTAGCTGTTTCTCAAGCATGATAGAAGAAATCAGGTAAGAATTGCAAGTGACTTGTTTATAAAGTCTTAAAGCCCTCTGCTGGGGTGGTTATTGAATATTTTCAAGTAGTTTGCAATACAAATTTCAAGCAATTATCTCAAGTATGTGTCCTTTTGAGTATTTTAGCAAACTCTTCTGCTGCAAACTTTGCTTTTAATTCATTAGTATGTGAATTTAACCATTTAGATTTTCTGCTGGTCAAAGTTTTAACACTGTGAGTAGTTGCAATTTGGAGCTTAGTGTTATCTTGCTAAGATTTGGGTAGGAGAGTGATTTTTTTACTGATTATATCTGGAGCCAATGAAAAGTAACCAACAGGTAACTAACAAAAAAGAGTGCAATCAAGTGGAAAGAAGCTTGTGTTGCTATAAAATTGTTGGGTTTGGTGTTATTGTGAGATATGCTTGTAAGTGGGCGGGTTATGAACTCTTAGTAACTTCAAAGTAACTGTATCCTTCAAAACTTGAAGAAGAAATATTGTTCTACTTTGTATTTCACCCCTAGTTTATATCAGAGCTTTATCAATTGGCTGGCAGTTTCTAAACCTAAAAATAATGTTAGTCAATTCAGTGCTAAGGTGTGGTAGTCTCAAATCTACTAACAGTAAATCCAAGTTATGAGTAATGTGTCACAAATCAAGTATTGGGATTTTAGAAAGTAGGGAACTAAGCTGTATTTAACTGTGTGAGAATAACTTAATGAAGTTAAGCGTTTCATACAGATTTAGCAAATACGCTGGATTTTCTGATTGCGACTAAAAACCTCCTGTGCTATTTTGCTAAAGGAGCTTTATTCAAGTAATGCTTATCTGGATAATTTGCAATATTATACAAGGGTAAATTAGGCTTTTATAAGTTTTACCTCAAAAGAGAGGGTGTAAAATAACAACGTCTACATCGAAGTTTGACTTGGGCATGTTAATTCACAGAACGAAGCATACGAGAATTTACTGGGGTGAACAGTGGCAGCATAAAGGGAAATCCTGAGACTTTTATTCTGGTCAGGACATAAGTAGTCTAAATGAAAATAAACAAAAAAACCTCGAAGTGGGGATTATACTCATTCTGAGCTCTCCTATATACTTTCATTCATACCTGTGTTAATTTACCAAGTTCTGCTCCTTTTTTTCCTTTTTCTCCTGAAAAGACACTTTGGAAGCCTTCACTTGCTGTCCTTTATGACTTCCTCCCAAGCAAGCAGCTCTTCAGTCATAACATTCCTGTGCTCCAGCAGCGGTGCCATTCTAGCAGGAGTGATTCTTTTGTTGATGTGGGAAGTGAGAAGTTTGCATGGGTAGAAACTGCTCTGATATTTCACATATTTACTCTAAATATGGTGCTTGCAGTAGCTCAGCTATTCCAGTTGCTGGCTGTGTGTTATGACATCAACAAAGTGTCTGTATTGTTTGTAACTTTTCTTGATTTTTTGAATAGTTAATTTAATAAAATTTAAAGCACAAATTGTGAATCCTTAATAACACTGTTTCCTAGGTAAATAATTAGTGTATAAACAAATTTTCCATGTTAACAACTTATAAAAAAGAAAATTTTTTAACCATTTATAAAAAGATGATAATGAGCTTCATATCATTCCTTAATTACTTTTGTTCAGAAAAAAAGAAAAGTTAACCCAACAAAACCAAACGAACCCACTGGTATTCATCTGCACAGCATAAGTTTCTAACATTACTGTAGTAGATTTCAGACCCAAAGTGGGTAATATACCAAGTTTTAAATTAAACTCAGGCTACAAAGCTATAGACAGAGGTAGGCATGTTTTAAATACTTATTTTTAATTAAAAAAAAAAAAAAGTCTTTGCCTTCAACCTGGCAGTAAATTTACTCAAAGCAGCTCTGGTTGTCTGTGATTTGTTACTCTGTCTGCCAGATGAGAAGGTTGAATGTCTTGGCTGTCAAAAGGTAGAAGTTGGTGTCTGCATGTTCCTTGGTGTTCTTAAGGGCTGCTTGTGACTTACTTTGCTGTTGGGAGTGTTTGAGTTTTTTGGGGGTGGATAGGGACCTGTAAAGCAAGGTGAAATATTTCTTTTGCTGTTCAAGTGTGTGCTTTTTGTCTTGGGTTTAGTTTTGTTATGTAGCATGTCCCTCTCTTCCCGACTCCTTCCCAGGTGTTCAGAAGTTGCATCACAGTTTCACCTACATTTGCTTGCAGTTGCACTTGGTTTATTTGGCTGATACCTCCACTCTTGCTGAGAAATGGGTCAATATTTAATTGGAAATGGGGTCACACTTGAATTTGATTTATCCCCTTTCCTTCTCTCCCTGCCCAGTATTACCATAATAGTTTCAGCCGTGATTGTAACCTATTTCAAACTTTATGAATTTTTCTGATCAGCAACTCTGTATTCTGGATCTGATTCTTTTTCATGTGACATGTAAAACCTTGTTTGAACTGTTGTGATGGTTAAGTCTCCATACAGGGAGTAGTGGTGTTATTTGATCACATTTATTTCTGTCCCTTTCTCTACTCTATTCAGAAGCCATTGTTGTTCATAATTTGGCATGTATACTGTTATGGAGAGATTAAAAATAAGTTTCATTTAAAAATCAGTTTGTTGGGAATATTTACTTGATTATGTATGCAGTCTCATGTGGTTGTAATTTCCAAAGAAATTCTTCATTTCTGGGTTGATGTAAAGCTGGCTTCATCAAGTCTTGCTTACTCATGAAATGCCTTCATTCTTCTGTTTCACGAGGGGCACTTGAGTTTAATATTTATGTAAGTGCTTATGTCAGTTTGTAAGTTTCTGTGCTGAAATTCAGGTCTTTTACTTCCAATTACTTTTTATTCATCATGAACCACAACTAGTTCAAATCCTAGTTGCAGATGAAAAAATGTCTTTTTGAACAATATCCTTGTGTTCTTTTATTCTCTTGAGAAGTGAAGTTTCTTTACTGTTTAGAAATCTACTGAAATCCTTAGGTAGTTTTCAATTTTGAATTAATTCTCTGGATGTCCATGTCCCTTAGCTTTCATTGATATAGCCATGCTCTGATCAGCTGGTTTTTATTCAAATGACTGAATTTGGATTTATTATCCTTTAAATCAGTTTTTCTGTTATGTGTTAATAACCTGTCTTAAATTCATTAGGGATTATTTCTCCCCAGAGTGTTGCATTTCAGTCATGAGTGTTACAGTGCAGCACTGCACAATAAGACTTAGAGTATGAAAAATACAAGTGAAGTGAATTTTAATCATAGGAATAAAAGAAAAAAAACCCCAAATATTAACATCTCTGCATTTGTGGACTGTAGTTATTTCTAACAAGGATATGTCAGGCATAGTAAGTTGTCACATTTGATTAGCAGTTAAATGGAAAAGCTCAGGATGCACCACTCTTAGCTGTAAGCTGTTTGACACACAGGCACGAGTACACTCTTTGTTGGGCTTTAAGGAAAAACGGTTGTCTGGGTATAGACTTTTATTTTTAGGTTCTTGATGGTTAATAAAGAGTGAGCCCAAGCTTTTTTCTTGGCCTGTTCAGTTGAAATGCTTTGCCACTATGTAACATTATTTAAGCCTACCAAAAGTAACATAAATTAAGTCAATTTCCAAGCAGGTTACTTTGCATCGAAAGTCTAGAATATATGAACTTTGTTTCAGTGCTGAATTTGGTGTGTAAGTGGATGGAAATCCAAAAAAGTTTGTGTTAGTTCTCAAATAGTAAGGAACAGCACAGTTAGTTTAACTTCTGAAATTTGGCATTTCATTGTTATGAATATGAATTTAATATGCTTGGAATTTCATTGTTACGGATTTGAAGCTCATGCATCTAGGGGCTGATTTTCTCTCTTGGTTTGCTGGGGATTTTTGCTTTTTGTTTACACGTAGTTTATGAGGAGACTTTCTTCATATTTAATGATCTGTAAGTAAAATACAGTGAGTTGGAGGAGATGCTTTTGTCCTTATTTTAAGCTGTTAATGAGGAGTCTTTGTAGACAGGAATGTGCTCAGTCTCTTGGTATATACTAGGGCTGACACAAGATGTCTTAACACATAGTTTTACCAGAGTTCCATATTTGTTTTAGCTCTTTGAGGTTTTAACCAATGAACAAATCTCACTTTGAAGTAAATGGAATAACTAATTTTTGTCTTCTCTGTGCTTTTCTTGTGAAACAGTTTCATTTTAAGGATAGAATCTGGCTGAAAGTCTCTTTCATTTTACTGAAAACCGAAAGGCAGATGTTATTTACTACTTCTCTTGGCTTTAGTTTATCTTAGAGGCTGTTTGTGATAGGGACATGTCTTTGTTCATGGTAAACAGAGAAATTCCCAGCTGAAAGCTGGGGACACTGAGGAGTTCTTTCTGTATACAATTTCCTTTACCCATCCAGTTTCAGACTTAAGAGTTTGAAATTCCATGTTGGCTCTGAAACTTTGTGAAACTTGATGACCCCATGGTCACTAATGAAGCGCTCAGGAACAGTCTCTGAAAGTGAGGCATGAGGGAAAGAACTGATTTGGATTTCTGAAACTCAGACATAGCAGTGTTGCTGTAAAGAGGGTGTGTTCCCCTTGGTAAAGTCCTCTGCTTTACCTACTGAAAATTAGTGTGTGGTGCTGGAAAAATTCAGCTTCCTTTTTACTCTGCATGTTACATTAAGCTTCTTCCTGCACCATCCTAACCTCTTACCACAGTATATTTTAAAATTTTTACTCTGAGCAGCTTTGACATGGTCAGTAAGGGATGGTTTTGTTGTCCCCTTGTAAAAAAGTGCAATTCAAATACGCATTGGAGATGTGCTTGGGATGAGCCAGGGTGAGTCTTGTTTGGTCAGAGAGTTCCAAATATCTCATGGGAGATGTTAGTCTAAATTGAAAAAGGAAGTAAAAGCTAAATTGGGCAGGCATTTCCAACATTTCTATTAATAGAATGGAAGAATTTAACTGTACTTTTGCTTGACTGCCTCCCTTCATGGAAAAGCTGCACGCTCACAGTACATGAGTGTCAGCTGAAACAATTTTGGGGTGATATCTCTGTTTTTATGGGTGGAGAGGTAGTGTTCCCTAAACTTTTTTTTTAGCTCTTGTGCTCTGCTTTATCCAGTTTTCTAACAGATCATGTCAAAATCTGATCCTGTTTTGGTCAAAAGAAAAGGTATAAAAGTGGCTGTCAGTAACAGATCTCCTTAAATGAGTTCACCTACTTTAAGTGCAGAAAGTGAAATAGATTGTATGGAATTGATGGGGCATGCAATAAGATGGCTGCAGAAGTGCTCTTAATCCATGTATCATGAACTTTCCTTGTTGTTTAAAAAATAGTAGTTTATAAAGTAGTGACACTTTTTTAACCAAAATTACTTGAATTTTGCATGTCACCAAATACGTTGACATGAAAGAAGCAGTTTCTTGGGTTATATTATGCTTCTCTCACCTATTCCTGATGGGAAAAATGAAGATTAGTCTCATTTAGGAGTAGACAGATAAAAAAATGTCTTGTGTGCAGGGTAATTTTTTATTTTTCAGTAGAGAAAGGTAGATCTTAGCCACATTGTGCAAAACGGTGTTCAGTCAGACTGTTTCATATAACACCAGGGAGTACAAAATTTAACCTATTTGATCTCTGAGATACCAACTCAAGTACCCAACTGTGTAAATCTGTGCTGGCCTGTGTGATTTTCTGCCAGGCACTTTGTAGGAGAAGGATGATGTTTGATTTTCACTGAATGATAAATATTTGAAGTCTGAGAATTTGCTGCTTTGATCATTCAAATAATTCAGATACTTTGTCAGGAGTTTTGGTTTATTTTCTTCAAGAAAATTCTTTGTATGATATAATAGACAAATAGTCTAAACTGCTTTCCTCAGTCTGTTAACTGAGATTTGGTAAGGACATTTTTGCAGCAACTTTTGGGCAGGTGTTTTTAGTTTATAATCTTGAGGGTTACTGTTTTGAGGTTGACCAGCTCTTCTATAGAAACTTCAAGAAAAAAGTATTCCTCAGCAAACCTCCTTCATGAAATATGTGTTTTGTTTGTCACTTGTTAGCCCCATGATTCAATTTGTTTTGCCTTATTTTCCCCTCTTTTCAGGGTTTTCCACTTTTGTTGGGCTGCTTAGATCATTGTTTATAAGCCTTCAAATCAGAGCTACATTGAGACCTGTTAGGCTCTGTTTAGTCAGCTGTAAGAGTAAGTGATCATCTGACAGGACACTGCTGTATGTATTTCCTGAGACCCACAGTGAAGTAAGATACATAGATTATCCATACAAAGTAGGAAATACTGCATAGATGGATTGTAGTATGATGTGTATGAAGTTTATTCATGGTAAAAATCTGTGTACAAGCTGTCATCTGAGGAGATTTTCTCCTATAGCTGGGCATTGTGCTATTTATAAGGAAAAGCACAGTACTAATTTAAAAAAATCTAAATAATTTGGACTACTTCTATTTATTTTATACCAGAAAAGCACCATTTGCAGTAATTTTATATACTGGACTTTTGATACTTACTATATTAAAATGAACCCAAATGAGTAAATTTTGCATCTCTATGATGTTGGAAGAACATGATGTAATTATCAAACCATTTTAGAATATGGCTTAAACCTTTTTGGTCTTAGGTCCAAAAATTTCCCCCCACTTTTTTTTTTTTTTTTTTTTTTTTTCCCCCAATATCAGGTTGATTTTGAAAGTTGTGTAAATACATGAAAAGCAATAAAATGTGGAGTGTTGTTTTTTTCACCAGTATACTACAGGGGCAAAAGGACATGCAGTAGATACTGACACACCTTTAGACTCTCTTGACAGTACAGCTATTCTGTACAACATACACTCTTGACAAAGGGAAACCTATTTCCACACAATTATAAGTTTGGGTTTTGGTTGGGTTTTTTCCAGTAGTTAACCAGAAGCTGTAGAGTGTGGTATCTACCAAGGAATGTGTCCTACCATGCATAAAATATACACATCTTCATTGCCAGTTTCAGCACTAATGGAGGAAGGCAAATACAGAGGCATAACTCCTTCCACTTAAATACATGCTTCCTGACAGCTCCCAAAGACATTCAGGAAAAATGTGCTATTCATGCTCAGAGTTAGATTTTGTCCAGAAGGAAATCTGATTTTAAAAAGCTTGTTTTAAAATGAGAGAGAATGACACATATTCCAAACAACTTCGCTGGAGTAAGACCTTTGAGCTACTGAAATGAGACAACTATTGGAGTAAAAAAACCTCAGGTCAGATGGCTTTGGTTTTCTCTTATCTTTGGCTTTGCCTATTAAACTGTCTAATTAAAGATGCTGCACTGCTGTTCAAAGAGAAAAGAATGTGAATTACGTGTGTGTGATTCATTCCAAAGTAGCAAAGGTCTTTGGAAGTTTTTGGCTTGAAGTTCAGTTCAGTGAGGTGTGGTGGCAGGAGGTCAGGGTGATGTTAACGCTCCCTGGTTTCAGTTTCACTGTGCTCTGCTGTGGTGGTACATCACTGCTACAAAATTGCTTTCTGGTGTGTCTTTTAGAATAAATGGATGCAGAAGGTAAACATCTGAGAAACACCTAAAGGACACTTGTGTGGATACTCTGTATATTTAGAAGATACATATTTAGATTCAGAAAGAGTGCTGGAAGTGTTTGCTGCCAAAACGTGCTGTGTGCGAAGTGTGGTGTTCTTCTGTTTGCTCCTCTGTAATGCTGGACTAAGGAAGTCACAGATGTTGGAAGTTGGCATGGGCTGAGAGAGCTGGAGTTGTTCAGTATGGATGCAAGAAGGCTTTGGGGACACCTCACTGCAGCCTTCCAGAACCTGGAGAGGGCTTGTAAAAAGGAGGGAAGAGGGGCTTTTTATACGGGTAGATAATGACAGGACAAGGGGAAATGGCTTTAAACTGACAGAGGGTGGGTTTACATTGCATTCTAGGAGGAAATTCTTTACTCAGAGGGTGGTGAAGCACTGGAGCACATTCCCCAGAGAAGTTGTAGATGCCCCATCCCTTCGAGTGTTCAATGCCAGGTATGATGGAGCTTTCATCAGCCTGATCATGAGTGGCAGCCCTGCTGTGGTGTGGTGTTGGAACTAGATGATCTTTAGGGTCCTTTCCAGCATAAACCATTCTGTGGTTCTGTGATAGGAGCTTTGGCAGTCTTTGGGTGTTTTTTAACAGATATCATCTGACTGCCATACAACTGGGTGAGCTCAAGTTGGGATTAGGAGCTCCTTGCAGGACTGAGGAGGGTTGGATACTGAGGCAAACCCTAGTTATGTTAAAGGCATACCTTCTCAAAAAGAGAGAAATTGTCTTGCTGCAGAACTATTGCAGAGTTGTGCTCCTTGAGGGTATTTTGTTTGGTGGTGTCTGCTACTAACAAAATGGTTTCCCTGTTCCAGTGGGCTGGGCTACAGTAGTGTTACTGTACCACTGCAAGGCATTTGTTGGTCCTATGCCGGTATCCAGAGCAATCTGCAAGGATTGGTTACATGCCGTTGACAGTGCAACAGCAGCTTGGACATGTGCTTCACAAGCCTTGTTTTAAAAACGTGTCTGTTAGCGCAACTTGTTTTTTATTATATGGAGGTGTAATAGCTATAGAACATTTACAGGTTCTTTGGAGCAGAAAGAGAGGGCTTTAAGTGCATACTATAACCAAAAATTTACAGTATGCAAAGGCAGATGGCTTGGGCACTGCTCTGTCAGAGACAGAGAACGGTGTGGTAACATTCAATGTGTATATGGTGATGAAGAGACCTGGGGGTTAATATCTCTAGTGTCACAAACTGATCTCTCAGCTATCTATAAACCATGTTATGTGCCTTCTCTATGCATCTTAAGGTGAAATCATAGGATTAACTGACATGTATGCAGCCTGCTTGAAATACCTTCATGTTTGCAGTAGGATATGAAAGCAATGTTAAAACTATGCAATTTTCAAAGTAATTAGTCTTCATCAAAATTAAAACATTCCACCTAATGCAGTTCATTGTGCTTTCATCCATCCACTATGTGTGACTATTCACACTCTAAATATTATATTGAATGCTTAAGTATTATTATAAATTATCATATTCAATATAACAATTTACTATTATACACTACTATATTAAATATTTATTTTAATATCAAACCAATGGCTGTCTTTCAAAATCAAAGCCTGCCCAGACACCTGTCCTAATGTATTCTTAAGCAGCAGTGCTCATTACAGAATCCTTAGGGTATGTTCCTGATTTCTTGCTTGTCAGAACCTGAGATGGGGTGCATCCTCAAGTGTTTACAGCTATGCACTCTGGAAATATTGGTAATCTTGAACAAAGAACTAGTCATAATTTTATTCATGAATGCATTGAAATTAGCATGTGATCAGTGAAAAAGAATATTGGTCGCTCCCTGGTTTAATTAGGCCAGTGGGTTAAATATTCAGATTGAATGTATGGTGCATGCAAGAATTGTCATGTTAGTTGGTTGATAGATACAGACATTTTTCATCTTTTCATCAAGGATCATCTTCAGAATATGATTCACAGGCTCATTATTAAGCATGTTTGTAAAGATAGGATCAAGGCTCTAAGTTTACAGATAGTTTTCAGCGGGAATAATGTGCTAGTATATGTGTGGGAGCTAATAATTATTTTGGACTAGATTTCATGATAAAATGCTTTTAAAGGGTAGTGTAGAAACTGAATGTAGAGCAAAAGTATTCAGCAGTTTTAGTATGTCTTGCATATTTCTCAATATCAGGGAGCTGAAGCAATTGTTGATTTGTTCTGATTTGAGGAAGAATTTACTCTTAAGAGTGGGTGGTAGCTGGAAAATTAATCTTTAGAAAGGTAACTAATATATTTTAGATACTTTTGTATTGATTAGTATTTTAAGATTTTAACAAAGATAGTTCTCTCCTGTTTATATAACAGCTGATAGGTACAGGTCACATCTGTGGGTTTTAGTGTGTTTTTTCTTTGACTCTCAAACTTAGTGAGGCAAGAGAGTGCTGCTTTAATACAGATTGCTTACATCACTTGCCCACGGGTTGGCGGGTACTTAAAGTGGAGAATATGTCCATGTGCAGTTCTGATGATGCTTTTTATTAATAACAGGTATGTTGGTACACATTGTGTGTCCACAGAGAACTGCATTGTCTTAGGAGTGTTTGCAGCTGCTCTTCAGGCCAAGATTAGGAGATGAAGTTACACTGGTAAATTGTAGTAGTGCTCTATGAATGCTTGCAGAGGTCTAAATGTGTAAAGAAGGTGTAAAACTTGAGTCTCAAAGGATTATCTGAATATGCAGGAATGCTGCAAGAGGGTTTGGCTCACTTAATTTTCATTATAAACCACCAATAGGGGAATGTAGGAAAGATGGGCATCCCTCCATATGCCTGTAGAAGGAAGTAATTTCCATTATCCAGCTGGGACACTATATTTAACTATATATATATGTAAATAAATATATACATTAATATCTGTGTGTATTTATATATATAAATCAGTGAAACTGTAGAGAATCCAGAGGAGGTCACATGAATTAAGAAGACTGAAAAGTTAGGAAGCATTGAAAGAAAATGATTTATTTTATTAAGAAAGGAAGTAGTAGTTTTTCCATTGTGTTCAAGTTTTTTATGGAGAGTATGGATATTCAGTCTCTGCTGAGAAGCACAAGGGGAATTTATTTTTTAATCTGCACCAGCACATCAGACTTTTGGGATATTAATCTAAGAAATCTTGGAACTGTAGAGATGTACAGTAACCACTGAAGGCCGAGGCAGACACCTTGGAAGAACAGAAGATGACTGTAGTGGGATGGTTGAGTAACAGTCACTCACTGGTGCCGAAAGTGGGAGGACTTGTCCACTTCCCTTTTTCCTCTCATTTTTCTTACCTTTGCATGTCATCTCCTTTTCTTGTGGCTTTTGCCAATTTTGGTCTTTTGTGAGCCATTTTTTATCCTGTAGGATAATGAAAAAACTATGTTGGGTTGTGTCACCTCATGTGTCATTCCCATTATCCCACCCACCACCACTGAGGTCAGGGGGTTTTGTGTGGTTTTTTTCTGTTATGAGGAATTAGTATGGTTCAGAGAACTACTCCAGGGCTGATAAAACATAAGCAATGGAAGTGTGTGAATGTTTGCAGGTAGAGACAGGAATGGGACCACCCTGTTTTGTCATGAGTGACCATGAAAACGTCTCCTGTGAGTTATATATCATGAATTTGTGTTGGTCTAAAATAAATTCTGCAATGTGTTAAACTTGCATGAAAGTCTAGGTGAGTTAAGCTAT
The DNA here is from genome assembly GCA_024734555.1 of Trochalopteron elliotii. Lineage (NCBI taxonomy): Eukaryota > Metazoa > Chordata > Aves > Passeriformes > Leiothrichidae > Trochalopteron > Trochalopteron elliotii. The sequence continues at coordinate 2,339,566 of JANPWX010000175.1, forward strand.
GGTTTGTGTCCAACCAGAATGGTAGAAATGTTGGGATAATGCAGTAATGGTTAACTTGTAGCAGTAGTTATAAAAGCCAATTTCATTAACTCCAAGTCTGGTCAGTTGTGAGCTTGATAGCCTTTCCTTATGTGCAGAAGGAAAGGAAGGGACATAAAACTGAACAAAACTAGTAGTCATTGATAGTGCTTCCACAAGTGAATGATACAGGAATGATCTTTGGAAGATCATTCCTCAGAGGCATCCAGGCTCCAACAACCTGTATATTCACTCAAGAGTCTGCAGGAGCTGACTGGAGCTTATCTGCTGTCCAGAAGTTCTGGCCAAAATGAATTATTTTATAGGTTGGTGATCCTAAATGTGTGTGTAAGTAACTTATTCTGCTATGATGATCTGACAATTCAGGTTATTTTCTTACACTGAGCTTTAGAGAATCAGCTGCTCTTGTCTGAAAGTGTAACATGATTCTTTGTAGAGTGAACAGAACAACCTAAAGTTGCCATTATTTTCCAAGGAGAAATGTATCTAATTAGATAGGCAGATAAAAGCAAGAATTATGGTGTTGGTATTTTCTAAACTGCTCAAGCTTGTTTATGTGCTGTCAAGGTACACTGAATGCTTGTGTAAATCTGGTTGTAACTGTTCTTGGGTTAATGATACAAATGTATTTGAAATGAGAATGTTGTATTTACAATCTGTGGCTGGAGCTGTTGAGGCAATATTTAGCAGTATTTTAATATTAGTTTTTAAAATGTGATGGGGATACTTGGCAAGTTTAGACAAAAGTGATGTTCAAGTCTGTCTTGAGAAATCAATTCTGCAAAGGTAACATAGCCACGCTTATCATTTCCACAATATTCGTAACTGGGGAAGTTTGAATAATCATTATGAATATTAAATCAAGTGGTAATGTGGCACCTTCCAGTGTGTAGGAATTAAGATAAAGTAAAGAAAAAAAGAAAAGGGAAAATTGTGTGACCTGCATGATGGTTTGAGTTATGCTTCCCTTATTTTTAACTTCTTTTGTTGTTTCATTTACCAATGCTTTGTTTGTTGAGGAGTTTCAGTAGACACTGCTGATGTTTTTTTAGAGAATTCTTCATTGAAAGCATTTGTTCAGCTGAACTAATTTTTACTGTGTTTTTTGCAGAAAGTATCTTCATTTTTACAGTTCTCAAACAGAAGTAGTCAGTTACTCAAGTGTTGCCATATGAGAAAAATGTAGAGTTAAGATACCTGAGGCAGAAATGCTGAGTTCACAGGGTTTCTGACAGATTTTAAGTGATTTCTAAGAATTCCAATTAGAAACAGTGGTTTCAAGTAGGAGAAAGAACATGGTAGTCTTATTTGAATTGGAAGAAAAAGACAAGATGCAGCTTGATGAAATGAAAATCTAAGTTTTTGATGATAGAGCAAGTTATTCAACATTACAATAATTCTTCTTTCTTATTTTTTTTTATCTTGCTTATCTAATAAAAATTAGATTAAGTCATAGTTCTTTTTAAACATGGAAAGCTCAGAATAGAATTAGTCTTCTCAGATTTCTTTAATTCTTCCATAAATTGTTTCCTGAGTCTGTGCATGTAGCTGTTAAGATGCTGTTTATATGCAGGGAAAGAATTCTCAGTGGGAATTTTTATTGTTAATTTAAAAATGGGTGGCCCAGATTTCCTTGTCCACTTTCTCGAGGGGATTTGGGTGAAGCCGTGGGGCAATCTGATGTAGTAAATGACTTCTAGTAAAGTGATTTAGTACGAATGGGTTTATTCAGAAGAGAAACAAACCTAAATTTAGAACAAGTAGTGTTTATGGCGTATTTTGTTTTATACTACAAATGTAGGTATTTTCTGTTAATTAGAAAAATACTGGAAGTTTTCAAATATATGCTTGTTATATAATATTCTTCAGATTAAATTCAGGAGATTAAATGTCCTTTAGTGAGTGGCTTAGAATGAAATCTAACATCACTGTGTCTCGTTTGATCACTCCAGTGTGTCATTTGGGGTATCCTTGTTTTGTACAATCTTAGTTTTTAGTTACCAAATGTATTGTCTTGAGGAAGAAATCAGTTTTTAAAAAATTACAGTTTTACCTGTTTGCATTAATGCTCAGAATTATTCTGAGTATTATTTTCAGACAAATTGCTTGGTTCTGTAATGAAAAGTACTTATTTATATCCAGGAACTTTCTAATTCTATTTCCCATATTTAAATAAGGACGTCACCTGTGGAAGAAGTGGGAAATTATTTAGAAAGTTACCATATGCTTACATTAAGTTATCTCCTTTTAAAATGTCAGTTGGAATGTGTAAAATCAGATCTGAATGTGCCAGGGCTTGCAGTTATCAGAACTGTTAATCTGTAGAAGTAGATTTTAATTATAGATTTTACAGAAAACCTTTTTCTTTTGTTCTTATTTTGGTATTTCTGATTTCTTGAAGTGTATATTAGTGTCCTTTCATGGCACAGTTAAGTCTTCCAAGTATTTAAATATTAGAGAGCACTGTCTGTATCTGTTCTAGAAATGTTTTCAAAGAACTTTGCTAGAATAAAACTGGTATGTATTTGTGAAGTCATTTCAATTTTGTTAATTTTGTAACTGGATAAAATTAGAGCACACTCTTCACAATCATTGTGTCAAGGTGAAGAAGAAATAGAAGAATAGAAGAAATAACCTCTGTAATCCAAAATATCTGCTGTCATCTGTAGCCTGTTGAAAAACTCTACTTGATACTTTATCTTGAACTTTTGAAAATAAGGGACTACCTTGACTTGCCAGTTATTTAAGGAAGAAAGATGATCTGTTACAGAAATTTGAAGAAAAAATACAACTGGGAAAAATATCCAATATACAGAGGTTAGATATTTTGAATATTTTGTTACATTTCATGCAAAGACACTTCTTGTTCAGTGAATAACAAAATAGAAATGGACTGTGAAAAACTTTGTTGCTGCTAAATTCACTTTCTCCTTTATTTAAGATCTGCTGACAAATGTTACTTACTGTAACTGGAACATGTTTATTTCTTTATTCCCCCCCCCCCCTCCTTCTCAGTAACCCATATTTTCCACCTCTTGTGAAACTTTCTCAATGTCCTTCTGGGAAGATATGGCAGGTGTGTGTGCTTTCTCAGAAATTGTACCAGGGCTATTTAAAGTCTACATGGGCATATAGATCATGAGCTCTTTAGGGGTAAGCAGGAGAATGTTGATCTTAAAGCTGTAAAATTTGTTTAGAAGTAGTAAAAGCTTGCTGTAACTATTCCTAACAAAAATCAAAGGAAGGAAGTTTGTCTAATGGCTGACTTCTCAATGGCATAATTCCAATCATTTTTCATATCATTAACCCGTTTGATGTGAACTTGCTCGCTTCTGATCTGTGAAAATTTTCACCAAATTCTTAAAGTTGTCAGTGTTAACTGCTGCTACATGGTGCATCATTGCGTGAGAAATGGTCACATTGCTACTTTCTCACCTGTCCTTTGGAAATATTTTAGCTATTGAACAGATTTTTAGATTCAGCCATTTGCATTTTGATTAAGATTGCTGACCAGATAAGGAAGCAGCTCTGTTCCAGTGATCAAATATTAGTGTAGAACAGGAAGAAAATGAGACCTTAACATAGAGGAAACTGGTATAATATGAAAATCATGATATGAATTGAAATCTAGGCAGCTGAAGAAAAGAATTTGACTTGAGTATTGGCAGTAGAGGTAACTGTGCCTTTTCCATTAGTATTTTATTTTTGTTTCAGCTTTTGGGTTGAGATACATTTTCATTTTATCATACTTTTGGAAATGAGTGGGAAAAATGTTGGTGTCAGCTTTGAATGTTTTGTCTTGTTGAGAGACTGGTCCCTTAGAGGAAAGCAAAATAGCCCTATATCAATAATTATTAAATCTTTTGCTCAAGTCAAAAAATTGTTTTGTATGACCTTAGGTGAAAGGAGAATTGCTCATAAGGAGATGCACACTTTTAAGTAAAATTATCTTAAGAATAGACACTGTCCTGTATTCCTCCATTGTGATTAGCCACAAGTGTTCCCTCGTGGGTGGTGTGTCAGTCACTGCCATGTTACCTCTTCAGTTTGAAAGCTGCTAAATTAATTGTGTTCTTTTGAACTCCTCTATGTGGACATAAGTTGTGTGAATATTAAGTCATGCAAGAAATGTTTTTTATTTTCTTTTCTATTTAAAAAAAGAAACAAGTTTGCTGTGTTGACTTCAGTTTTAAATTTACCGGTTGAGTAAACTTGTTCTGATGTGTGCTTTGGATCCACCAATATGTATTTAAATATTCCTTTGTTATTCTTGATTTTTTTTTAACTGAAGAATGTAATGTGTTTAGCTCTTATCACTGTATGCTTACTCATGTTGGATGATCAATAGTTCAATTGCTTACTGAAAGAATAGTGTCTCTCCCATTATATGTATTTTTTTAAATGGCACAACTCTTAATAACTTCCAGGATATAACCAATTACTTGCTTATTCTAGGTAGTATCTGTGGTATAAAAGATGAAAAAGCAAAAGCTAACAAGATGGATATCTGTCACAGTAGCTTGACCTATTTTGGAGTAGTTGGGGTGTGGGGCATACTTTCTGGCCTAGAAGATCTTATTCTTGTAAATATTTTCAGATTGATACTTATGAATGGAAATATTGTTTAAAATGAGAGAGACAGGTAAGCCGTTGGAAATAATCAGGTATTACACATACATGAAGTGTGTAAATCTGGCTTATGTTCATTCTACTTGTCAAGTGACCACAAATGACACGGTCTGAAACCAAAACTGTTAACAAAAGCTGTTCTCAACCTGGTTCTTTATAATCTTACTGTGAATTAATATGAGTAAGATTCTGGGAAAAGAAGTCTTAAACACTCATTCAGGATACCTTGGGAGGTTTGTTTGTTTGTTTGTTTGTTTTTTGTTTGGGTTTTTTGTTGGGTGTTTTGTTGTTTTTTTGTTTTTTGGTTTGTGTTTTGTTTTGTTTTTTTGGTTTTTTTTTTTTTGGGGGGGGGAAAGGAAACCAGGTTTTAGTAACTTTGTCTTAGCAGGCTGCCTGGTGCAGAGTGAGGTACAGCACAAGGAGTTAGGTCACAGGCCCATGCTGGAAGCACACACATTCTCGGGGGTACTTTGGGACAGATGCCTTTATTATCCAGCCTGATTGCCTCATGTTTGCCATGGGTCAAGATTTGCTCATGATCTCTTACCATGGGTTGGCTAATCCACATCTACATGCCTGGTGTGGAGTAGACAGCGTGCTTTATCATCATAGCAGCCACAAACTGCTTTGTGTGGGTGGTTGCTGCTTCTTTCTTGTGTATGAATCTTCAGTCTTGTTCTGCTTTTACTCTATTTTGTGCATTTATGCTTCTTTCACCTGGTAACTCTGAATTGCGTAAGGCAGTGAATTGCTTGGTTCTTTCCTGTAATGAAGACTGAATGGTTGAGAGGCTGTAGAACTCTTGGTTGGCAGTTGTGAGTATATTATTTTTTCTAAGCCTGAGTATTGTACAGTATTGGACTGTAATGTTTTCCAGTAGTTAGCTTGACCAGGGTTAGGCAGTATGCTTGCTTTGGTACAGGTGCAATTGCAAGTCTTCAAGTGTTGCTGAAATGTCAGTGGGCCAGACCTTTCTTGTGATTCCTTGCAAAACCCTTGCTTTGGTGGAAAAAAACCCAAACAGAGCTGAATTATGTGGAAGTCACTTGGTGGTGAAAGCTTTAACTGTTATAACAAAAATCAAACCTAAACACTATTTAAAAACAAGCTCTAAGTGTTTTCTTGGAAAATCTAGTTTTGGCTCTGAAACCTCTGCTGAAATTTGCTACACGATTTAGTGTAGGTAGATAAATGGTGTTCTCAAAACATGTTTTGTCAATCAAATAAGTGTAAGGTTTTTGATCTTTGGAAATACCTGTTGCTCTACTCTTTCCAACTTCAGCTTACTTTGTAAAGTAAGTCAGTTCTGTTTTTGTCTGCCTCTATTCTATCTTTCCATAGATGTTGCATAGATTTGTAAATTGTTTTAGATTGGAAGAGACCTCAGGTTTTGTAATGGACCCCAGCTTTTAAATCATGCTGAACATTAACAGATCTGGCTGTGTATGGGCTCTGGTGCCTGACCATTTCCCTTTTGCTTCCCATCCCTTTTCTGTGAATCTCCAAGAAATACCTGATTGAAGGTAGTATTTACATTCCCCCTCTCTGCCTCCAGCCTTCTGTTTTGCTGGTAGAATAAGCCCACCTCCTTCAACCATTTCTGGTGCATCATGTGCTTTACACCCTGGGCAGCCTAGTAGCCTTTTCCTTGGCTGTCCCCTGTCACATCCATGGATATGACTGTGCATTCATTGCTGTCTAAGCTTCCCTCATATAAGTCTCCCAGCCAGCTATAAGTTTAAAATTCTTGTTGCTAATTGCTGCCTTCTTTGAAACAAGGAATGACATTTGTTATCTAACACCTGTATGCTGTTTGTCTCATGCTGTGAAAGTTGTAACAGATTTTAGAATCACAGAATTCTATGATTTTAGGTGGTTTATATTTCCCAGGAGAGATTCTTTTTCTGCAGTGGGGTATTCTGGGCCTTAATGCAGAAGGTCAATACATAAAGTGACTTTCCTGTCTGTGGTATTGATGGGGATAACTATTCAATCTTCCTCCTTGACTCCCATGACAAGGTGATCAGTGAAACAGGCATCACTCTTTCGCTGAGGGTTATCCTTTGTTTTCTTGATTATTTTGTTTGTTTCTATTTTTGCTCTAAGATGAAAGCTGTTCCCCTCAGTGCTGTACCCTCTGGTTACACACCTGCCTGTGGTATTGCTCACAGCATTTCCAGTAAGTAGCAGTCTAGAGATCCCTTGCTTTGGGGCCCTTAGGTTTCCAAACACACAGCTAGTATTTTCATAGGTGGGTGTGAGACGAGTTGTGTTAAGTGTAGGATGTGAAAGTAACTATATATTTGTTCCTCTCCTTTAATGAAGGATGTTTGTGGGAATAGGATAAATAAGAAAGAACACTATATGTGCAGTGTGGGATGTAGTGCAGCAGTGTGGGATGAAGTATACCATCTTCTGCTGTCTGTACTACGCTGCTTATAGTATAGTCAGCACAAAAATTGCTGTTCTAATTTGGGTATAACTGTGCAAATATTTCTCTACCTATTTAGCATTGTTAATGAAAATACTTTCAAAAGAAATTTCAGAGAGATGTAACTTTTCTGAGATATATATGGTGTAGGTACTTTAAGGTATTAAGACATACCAGATTGTTGCACATTTGTTCAATCAGCATTTTTGGAGAGAGAGAGAGAAATTTCATGTTTTAGTAAATTTAGTTTGTAGTAACTGTAGTATTGTAGTGACTCCCTTGTTTGTGTTTGCAAATTTACTTCCACTGAAGCCTGGGGTTGCCTCTGTACTACTTCTCTAAGTTCTCTCTCAGTTACCGGTTCCTGGTTCCTCCTAACGTGCTTGCACTCTTTCTCTGCACCCTCCCCACCCCCCCTTCAGGTTCATTCATATGCTTTTCACATAAACACTCATCAGTCCTGTGAGGGGGGATTTTCTGAGGGTTACAGAGCCTGTTTTCTTTTATACACTGAAACAGATAATGGTTTCAAAGTTCAGTGGCATTTCAGAAAACATTTCTCCCAGCACAAAATATCACCTACACTGAATATTTATTTGGAGTGGGGTTTTTTGAATGTTTTTAGATGGTGGATTTTCAAGTGCCACCTCTTCTTTTGTATTTTTGTTACTGCTGATCTGTTGGCAAATGTTGCATTTAAGAATAGAAGTTCTCACTTTCTAATATGCCCTTGCACCTCTTGTGCCAAAATGTATGACTTGACATGCAATGATGTGTGTACCTTTGTATTTAATGTATGTTCCTGCCAGATAGCCCTGCACAAAACTGCTTGTATTGTTATTCAGGAGGGAAGACCTGAAGGTGAAGAAGCTGCAGGGCTTGGTTTTAATGATCCAGTTCAGAGCACGTCTCTTGCTGAGTAATATCCTGGCATTGTCTTAACAGCCCCAAATCATCATCCAATAATAGATAACCGTGACTTCAAAATGAGGTCATGAATGCCTGTAGTCATCACAATTTTACTTGTAGATAAAAGAATGTTTATCTCTCCATCTCATTACATTTATGAATGTGGAAATCATTTCCTGCTTGCTTCCTTTAATACTTAAACATGTAAATAGCAGCTTTTTCAGTTCTGACCATACTTGTTCTGAGTGTGGTAGTCGTGCTTACCTGCTGCTCTGGTTGAAGGAAGGTCCTGTCTTTCAGGAGTCCTTCAAGGTGAATGATTGTTCATAACAAGAAACTAAACTGTCTTCAAAGGTGAAATGTTTGCTTTCAGATTAAATGGGTGTTTCCAGTATGCCTTGGTAGTCCTTAGACAGGCAGGCATAGGACATTCTGAAGTCTTGGTTTTTATTGAGCTACAGCCTTTGTCAGGGCTGTCAGTTTGAGTGAAAATTACTGGTTTATTTTTGGGGTGGTAATAGTAGAAAAATTTCATCACTACTGTGTTGCACTAAATTAGGCTTCATATTAAATAGTAGCAAGGTGTATTATCAGGTAGTTGTTTCCGTTGTATTTGTCAACATAATGACGTGACCTAAAGTCATCCCTTCCTCCATCAGTCTTTGAAAAAAAGTTACTGGATGATGATGATGATGATACATTGGTTGTACTGAAAGTACAGCTTCCCGTGTTTGCACAGGTGGGACAGTAGTCCAGGCTGAACAGAAATTGGAAAGCTTTGGTTTAGCTAGCCAGCCTCAGGTCTTGTGCTCCTAACCATCTTTTTGGTTAACAGTCCAACTTTGAGTTAAATTAATCTGTCAGTTTCTGGCATTGTTGCTCGAGGCTCCTTTTTCCAGTCAACAGTTCCTCTGCCCTTTTGAAGGTGCTGATTGCATTGTATCAAGACTAAGCAGTATTTGAATCTTTCATTACTCAGTTTGAACCGGTGTCTGAAAGGGTTTTTTGATCCATTAAGAGGCCAGAAGTCTGAGATTAGAGTTAATTCTAGTCGTAATCTTCCAGTAAAACTTAATTAAATGGTAGCATGTAATAATTATTTTGATGTGTGTAATGCTTTAGGTGTTTGAAAGCTGAGAGTTGGTAGTCAGAGGTAGTGTAAGTCATTATGGTACTTCTGTTCCAGGGCCTTCTAAGGCAGCTGCAAAAGCAGTTGAATCTTGGCAGTGAGCAGAGTGAACTTTGTATTATAAAGTTCTTAAAAACCAGAGCCATGATGCTTTTCAATATTTATTTAACTGGAAAATCCCTCAGTTTTCATCAAAAATATTACTAAATAAAATTAATGTACTGATTTTTTGGGGGGAACATTATTGATCTTCCTTCACAGAACTGATAGTAACAACAGAAATTTTTGTATTTCAGATTTAATCCAGTGCACGAATGAGATGAATGTGAACATCCCACAGCTGGCAGATAGTTTATTTGAAAGGACTACCAACAGTAGCTGGGTAGTGGTCTTCAAATCTCTTATCACAACCCATCATCTAATGGTGTATGGAAATGAGGTAATACAAAAATGATGTGTCTGAGAACAGTTGCAGCTACTCATTCCTGTAAATGTCAGCTAAATGCTTCCACTAATTCTTTTTGTAAGACAATCTTTGGGTTTGCCTTTTTGGCTCCAACTCTGCATGAACACAGGTCTCATTTTTTTCTTTGTCTCTGTTATTTCTACTTCAAAGTCCAATTCTAGAGTAAAAAGTAAGTGTCCCAAATGCTGAGGATACTTTTTTTTTCTATGTTCATGTTCTTATGATGGAAGAAAAGAAACCAAGAATAACTAACTCATGTGAGATTCTAAAAGCTGAAAATGGAAGCATTTTTACTTTCACTCTGTAGCTAACCCTCTGGTCTTTTCTCCTAGATAACTTGATTCTAAATTAATTTCTACCATCACCCTCTAATCTTTTATGTGTGCCTATGAGTTGGCTGTGAGGATCTCCCTGGGACGGGGTGAAATAACACCAAACTGTTAACAGTTGGACAGTTTAACAAACGTAATCCCGAGTTACACAAAAAGGAATAACCTTGTTTTGTCTCACAATCTGAATTCCTGTGGGGCCTTATTGTTTGAAATACCAAGCCGAGCATAGCAGCAGCTTGAATGTTTTGCCTTTTAAAAAATGAAAAAATATATTTCTAAGGCTTTCTTAGAAAATGTTTGTAAACATTCCTTTTTACTGCAGACAGTCAGAGTAATGTGAGCTGTATGAACTTTGGAATTGAGATAGCTTTAGCAAATTACCAAAATTTTTCATTTTTAGGTTGCATTGAGAGGAACTGCTTCCTCTGATTGACTTGTCTGGTTTGGAAGGAGAAGTTAAGTTTTTAAACATATACTGGTTTCACTTGCAGGTTATTGCTGGTCTGGGTGAAAATCGATTCTGTGAAGCTAACTAAGCCACAAGAGGGCAAACTTCTGTTGTTGACTTGAAGCTTAAACTTTTTCATTGTGATAATTGACACTTTTCAAAATACAGTCTATACACTTTGCACTTCAAGTCATGAATTTTAAACTGATACCAAAATAGTTCATAGTAATTAAGGGTATTTCATGGGACCATTGTCTGCAATACTTTCCATTAAGAATAGAATTTCAAAAAATTTTTTGCTTACCAAATGTGTTACAGGAGTAGTAGGGTAAGATTGCTGCTCAAAATGAAAGTTTTCACAGTTGGAAACAGTACAATGAGAGTGGAAACTGATTAGAGCACCATTTAGATTGCAAAGGACCTTTAAGACCATGCCAACCCAGCACTGCCAAGCCAACCACTAACCCATGTCTCCAAATGCCACATCTGTGTGTCTTTGAATTACCTTCAGGAGTGGTGCCTCCAGCTTTGGCTTAATTCCTTTATAGCTAGGTACTGGGTGCCTTTACTTTTTCTGTGTAACCTATGTATGCTAATGAAAGTAATGAAGTTGTACATGTTCCACTAATCAACACTGGTTTTGTCTTTTGTCAAAATGCTCCTTGCAACTGAATGATTGATTGGCTTATATTTGTAGCAGCTCTGTACAAAATTTCTTTTCCTATTAAATTGTGTCAATGATCTGAAATGTGTCTTTACAAGATGAATATTGTTGTGAAACATAATTTGTCATTATGTATAATTAGAAGTATTGTGATACAGTGTTAATGCTTTTTATGGATTGTTATATTTGATATTTGATTTTTAAGCAAACTAACATTTACATCACCTTATTTTCATATTTAAGCTAAATACCATTACAATTGTATGCTAAGCAAAGATGACTTGGCTAATTGGTAAAATTAAATCAGTTGTTATAAAATTGAAGTCAGTGAAACAACTAGGAGCATGTAAAATGAAAATGTATTTGAAGGAATTTTTTCAGAAGTCCAGAGTTCCATCTTCTGGCTTAAAATAAATGTTGACTAAATGAGGCCTTCATACAAAGTGCTACTTGGATTTGTTCACAGTTTTATGGATAAAAAAATAACTGGCTTACTTCGATAGTTTAGCTGTTTTTGTGATAGTTTCCAGATTTGAAGTCAGTCTTAAAGCATAAAAGCTGTATTTTATAACCTGGATAAAAAGTTTCTAGTACTGTTACTTCAATTCTTTCTCCTTGGTAACAGTAAAAGTATTCAACTTTTTCTCTTTCCTCTAGCGGTTTATCCAGTATCTGGCGTCCAGAAACACGTTGTTTAATTTGAGCAATTTCCTAGACAAAAGCGGATTGCAAGGTAAGGTGTCTTTTTTACATTAAAAGGTAGTAATGTGCTGAGGAACAGCAAAGACAGCTTGGTTACTCTAATGAACTCTGTCATTTAGGAAGTAACTTTTCTGTCCATTTTACTCCAGGCTGCATTTCTTAAATAAAATGTTGTAATGGTGTGGCAGGAGCTGTCTGCTGGAGGAACGTGTTGCATTTTTTTAACAGGCTTACCTAAAGGCTTCTGACTTCCTTTGTGATACAGATCTCTGTTATTCCTATAGAGGTAGACCTCTCCACATGAGGCAATTTTGATTATTAACTTAATTTTTAAAAAATACATCATATGTGCATACATCATGTCAGTGAGATAAGAACTGTATCTAAAAGCAGTTAAAATTACTTTTTTGGGAAATTGATCAAAGACCATTCCATTTATCTTTGAGACTAATTCAGTGGGCAAATAAGTGTTTCTCTGGTTCAGGTTTTTCAACTGAAATAGTCTTCCAACCTGTTATGCTGCAGTTCAGTGCAGTTCTGAACATACATGTAGCTGTCATTGTTTTTGCTTCTACAGTGGTTCCCTCCTTTGTCTTTACTTCTTATATACTTCTGATCTTTGCCACAAGTGTACTAGAACAGGCAGCCAAAGTGGTTGCCTGAGGGCAGAAACCTTCTCAGTTATAACCAAGGCTTCACCAAATTGTCTTTTTATTGAGTTTTAACTTCTATGGTCTCAGCATAGACTATGAACAAATCTTTTTTTTAGTTTATATCCCTAGATTGACAGTTATCAAAATATTTCCTATCACTGCTGTCTTAACAGAGAAGAATTTCTGTCATATTGTAGAGTTTCCATCAAAGCCTTTCTTTTCTATTCAGTTGCAAGTGAGACAATGTGTTGCAGAGCTGATGTGAACGCCTTTGTGAATGCATAATTTAATTTTTTTGATAGTAATTTCTATTGTAGTATAAGAGAACTTGCATAAAAATCACTTTGTTTTGCTTTTGGAAGTAATTTCCTTAGGAAGTGAAGTGTAAACTTTTATATAGCTGAGGCTGTCTAGGTATTTGTGGTATTGTCTGTTTGATTTACATGGCGAACACAATGACGTACGCAGTTATTTTCAGATTGTATTTTTGCCCAATTTTGCATAGTCAATGGAGCTGTCTTGTGTTAATATTTTGCACTTTATTTTGAATAACATTGTTGTTCTTTGATTAGGTAGGTAATAAACCTCTGAAACTTGTTTTTTAGGGTATGATATGTCAACATTTATCAGGCGGTATAGCAGGTATTTGAATGAAAAAGCAGTTTCCTATAGACAAGTGGCTTTTGACTTCACAAAAGTAAAAAGAGGGTAAGGACTGCATTTTGCTCTACTGATCTTGAGGTTTTGTTGTATGTCCTGTAAGTGAAAAATACTGATGTTAGCTCAGGCTTAATACAGACAATAATGACTCCTTTTCTCTTTTGAATATCTCTCATGACACACAAAGGCTCAACTGCCTAATAATGTGTATTGCAAAAAAGACTTGACTTCAGTTGTGATTTTTTATCTTTAAACATTAACAGTTTAATATAAAGGAATGAAAGATGGTAAGTATGGAAGGGTATATAAAAAAAAGTAGAGGTTTGAACAAGTCTTTCACAATAGATTATATACTTCGCCTTTTTATGTAATATAGAGGACTGTGCAATTTATTTGTGCTTGTAGCTCTGGAAGGTTTAAATGACAGGTGAAACATCCTGCAATCCTTCCTGATGTTTCTCTATTCTTGTTACATATTTTGTAACATTTGTAACATAGAAGTTACATATTTTGTAACTTCTGTGTGAAGTTTACTACCTTTGTGAAGGTAGTGTAAATTTGTACTTTTAATAGTACAAATTGTTGCAGCAGATGCTATCCTGAGTTGCTCTACAGGAATTCAAATTTTCCCTAGAAAGGGTGCTCATTGAAGAGAAATGAGTTGTTTTGAGACTAGGTACCTGTTTGTTTACATGTAAAATAACACAGTGCAGAGAAGCAGTAGTTTGGTAAATTACATGTTAGAGTGAACGATGGAATTAATCTGGAGCTCTTTTTTGGGAAGGCTGGAAAGGAGGTACCAATCACAGTTGAGTCTTTCCATCTTTCCCCATTATCTTTTTATGTGGTGCTTTTTAAGGTTTGAAAGCATAAAACTAGTTTTACATTTGGGTGTCCCATATTGTCCATACATAGGTGAATTTATGTTGAAACTAAAAACTTAGTGCTTAATCCACAGAAGCCTGAATTTAATACTATTGAATGAATTAATTGTAGTATTGGGCTGCCTAATGATATTTTGCATTAATGTTGTAAAGGCATTTGGAATGGTCCTCAGAACCCTGTCCAAATCCCTTTTGCCTCCTTGCTAAGACTGTAGAGCCCACTTTGGTTTGAAGTGTGATGGTAAAGTAGGAGGAGGATGCTTGGGCTCCTTTTGCTCTTTCTGCCCTTAGAGTTGCTTGGATTGCCAACAACACAAACCAGCATTTTTCACACTTAAGATTTGTGTGTGATAAGGTGGCTGCAGCTGGTCTAGAGAGATACACAGTTGTTTTATCAGGTGTTTTAGGTCCAATGAGGTGAATTATTTAGCCTGCACTGTGTGCCTAGGGGTCCTTCTGTGAGGCAGTAGGAATAACTGTTCTGATGGCAGCAATCTGCCTTTTCTGCTCCTCGATTTTTCTCAGGGCCCTCTCACCCATGCTCTACCCCATTAAATTTCTTGCATTTGCTGTTTGCTGTTAGGGGTAAATATACAGCACAAGTACAGCATGCTCCCCACTGCTTTCCAACCTGGAGAAGAGCCACAAATTTTCTGTCAAGATGCACTATGAGATTTTGCACTTGCAGGAAGCATTTGGTTTGCTGTGTGCATGCTGATGAACTGCAAGGCTGTCTGATTTGTCTTACAGAAAGCAGTTGTTTCATGTCACTAAGGGGATTCAGTCTCTTCCTCAGTTGTTGCTTTTCTTAGTTATTTTTGGTATTCACTTAATGGGTTTTTTCAAATGTGCAGCCAATCTTAGTCTATTCAATCTGAACAATTAATAAACAACCAAATAATGGGAGTCAGCCATTAAAAGAAAATGTCATGTAGTCTCTAGAATCTTTCTGAAAAAGCTTGAAAAACATACTGCTGCATTTTTTTATTTCTTACCTCTTGAGCTGAAAAGAATCCAAACTGACACAAAATAATTGGGTGTTTAGGAAAAAGAATACATAAAAAAATTCTTCAAAAATAATCTTTACAGCTTTTTTTTTTTTGTTACCTGATGCATTGTAGCTCTCCTATATTTCTTAACACTATCAGTTTCATTTTCTCTGAGTAAAAATTCATCTTGGATTCATATTTTGACCAAATAAGTTGTCTTTCTGCGCTGATGTTATTAGAGTTATATTGGCTAGACACCATTCCTGAACACGACAGGGATAGCTTTGTGTGGCAAAGACATAAATGGTTTTTCTGATGACCTGATGTATTTTCTGTTGTTTCTTACTAAGAACTGCCTTCAAAATTCATGTAAAGAATTTTCTTTGGTTGTTTTTGTTTCACAACAGGGCTGACGGAGTGATGAGAACAATGAGCACAGAAAAGCTCTTAAAAACTGTACCAATTATACAAAATCAAATGGATGCACTTCTTGACTTTAATGTAAGTTTAGCAGCATGTACATTTCTAACATACTGTCAACTTGTTGTACAAACATGTAAAATAGATCAAGATTAAAGATCTTGCACTTGGTTCCATGTTACCTGCGCAGCTTAAAGTGCACAAATCATTTTGTTCATTGGTATACCCCCAAGAAATCAGAAAAAATAGATACAATGCTCACTGGAAAGCATGCTTTGTGCTAAATTACTGTGTTTTTATTGTGTACCCTATGTAAGAATTTTTTGTTTGTTGAAAAGCTGATTATTTCTGCCCTCTGTCTTTTAGTTAGGTTAGTTAACATTAAGATTGGTTAACAAAAATGTCTGCCAAAATGATTTGATTTAATTCTGGGATGAAAGAAGCTGTTGGTTTGTTATGGTGCTGCTTTCTGCTAATAGCCAGTGAGATGATTGGAAAGCCTGTCTTGAGATAGCAGGCTGGAGTTTAACTAGGAGTCTTCTAGTAAGAGATCAATCTGGTTCAATTAACTTTTTCTCTGATCTCCCTAGGTTAATAGCAATGAACTTACAAATGGTGTAATTAATGCTGCCTTCATGCTCCTCTTCAAAGATGCCATCAGACTGTTCGCGGCATATAACGAAGGGATTATTAACCTCTTGGGTAAATACAGCTGCTTTCTGCAACGCTCAGCTCTGGGGGGAACTCAGGGAATGATTCACAAGAGCTGCTCTCTTGAGACACTGAAACAGTCTTACTGTAAAACATCAAAATTCTACTGCTATTTCCAATGTTGGTCTGTGCACTTGCAGTTGACATGGCTTTGTACCCAGGGATAGTTAAAATCTGAAAGCAAAGCCCATCCAAGATTTTATTCACCTGATTTTTTTTACTTGCACTGCTTTGTTGGGGATTTTTGTGTGCATTGGTTTTGGGTTTGGGCTTTTTTTTTATTTTGTCTTATTGAACTGCATGGCAGACCTGAATTATAATGTTGATGTTGGCTGGGGATTTTCTTAAGAAACAGTTTATGTTTCATAGTAAGGGAATCAGTTATGGTCAATTAAAAATCTGCAGTCACAGCATCAGTGATTGCTTGGCTATTGAAACTTCAGTGTTGCTTTGTTTCCATGATTGGTTGTCTTATGTTCCTAGAGCGTATCTTATATTTTAAGGAGAATTACAAATTCAGGGTTAAGGCCCTTTCACTTGCACATACTGGAGATGAAGGGGAGCCTAAATTTAGAAAAGAATTAAGTTGAAAGTAATCTGTTGACTTGCTTCATTTTGTTGTATGCTGTGATTGGATGAAGCTACCTGATTGCTGTCATTACCCAGTACTTGCAAAATGAAAAGTAAAACCCAGAATAAGTCAGTAAGGGACAATCTGAAGTCAGTCAGTCTTCCAGTCTGAAGCCCCTGTCAGCTTGCTTTCCCTTGGTAAGAAGTAACATGCTGTTGCTTTCACTTATGCTTTGAGTGAAGCTTAATTAAAAAAAAAAAAAAAAAGGCCTTGAAAGGCTTTTCAAAAGAGGGGTGGGACCCTCTTGCTTTCAGCACTGGTGTTTTCTAATCAGTTGCACTTCACTGCACCAGACCACTGTAAGAGGCATCAGTTTGTCAGAGAAGATCAAAATCTTGCCTGATATCTGGCCTTTGGAATAGAGTAGATATTTGACTGCCAGATTATAAAACTGCCTTTTCTTTTTTGTTTGTTTCTTCCTCTTCCCAAGAAGATGAACTTACATTTCTTTGAGTGACCTATTCTTAAACTTGATTGTCCTCTTCAAGGTGTCATGCTTTTGTGGTATCTAGTACCTCCAAGGTAAGGTGTAACTGCACACGTGGAACTAATAGCTCACATTTGACAGAGCTTTTGTCATTTGGTGCAAGTTAGGCATAGTGACTTCTGCAGTTATCATAATAACAGATCTGCAGGTATTTTCTGGCTGTCTTGGTTTATATTCTTTTACTTTGCATATCCTTTGCAAATCTTGATTTCTTATTTAATGCAAATATTCTTACTGTTTCTAGAAAAATACTTTGATATGAAAAAGAACCAATGCAAAGAAGGCCTTGATATATATAAGAAGTTCCTCACTAGAATGACACGGATCTCAGAGTTCCTTAAAGTTGCAGAGGTAAACTTAAGTCAGTCAACTTTTCCCTTTTATTTGAAACAGCTTGTAAAGTGCTTATTTTTTCATAAAACAGATGCTTCTTGCTTCCTGCTTATTTGCTGTTCTCTTAAGGGTCGTCTTGTTCATCTCTATCCTGATGATTAGTTCATTGGAGGGCTGTATTGAAAAAGCTGACTGTTGAGTGCTTATTGGTTTATCTTTTACTTGAGAAGAATGTATTAATGTGCATTTTAAAATTTCCTTGGTTATGTAATTACTTGTGAGCTTTCTTTGAAGAATAGACTTGCTTTAAACAAACAAAGAAACTTCATGGTGATCTGCTTTCTATGATTCTAGCTGTATTCTGGTTGGAAACCCACAATTATACCAGAGGTTTTAGGTGAAATAACTTCACAAATAAGCAACTGAGACAAACAGATGAACATGGGATTTCTTCAAGATTTCTTGCTCTAGGTGTGCTCACAGAGAGAAAAGCAGTTACCTTGCAAAATGTTTAGTTTGTGGGTTTTTTTGGGAAAAAAAAAAGGGTTTAGTCTGCCTTCTTGTGTCTAGAGCACTGCTAAATTGATGTCCTAATATTATGGAATTCCTCCGTTAAGGTGTGCTCCTCTTCTTGGTTTTATTTCCTTGGTATTCATATCTCTCAACAAAAAAAATAAGCCTTCAAGCTTGGCTTCCTCTCTGTCTTGACAGTGTCTCTGTCAGAGATACTGTCTTCAGCTGATGAGACCATCAATTGAAGTTGAGGGTATTGATCTTTCTGTTGTAACAGTACATGTCCTGCTACAAACATCTGAAGTTTCATCTGCATTTTAGAAAAATGTTTCTTTACGAAACTTCAGAAGTGCTTTGTTTCATTGAATATAACCTGTGTATCAGTCATCTGCCACATAAATTGTTGGACAGGCAAACCCAGGTTCTAAAACACTGGGTTCTTACTCTCTTATTTCTAAGGTTCTATCTGTTAAAATATCTATGTAATACACCCACTTCAATGTGTATACATTTAACAAGAATTTATTACAACCAGCCAACACAGAGTACAGACTCTGGAGATTTCAAATGTATATTGAACAGGTTTGTGCTTTTTGCATTACTTCGTGTTAATGTTGTTTACTTTCTGAGCATCTTTGCTTTCAACAAAAGCAAACAGGTTCTGAAGCTCATTTGTATTTTTACAGCAAGTTGGAATTGACAGAGGAGACATACCAGATCTCTCACAGGTAGATAAACCTATTATGCGTTTGCCAGTGCATGTGTTTGTATGTTTTTGGGGTTGCATGATCAGAAGGAGCTGCCAATATGGTACTCACTAATGCGTTCTTGTGTACATCGTCACCAAGTTATCTCTAAGTTTGTGATTAAATCCAGGCTCTGTCAGAGCTTGGCTTTTCTATTCAGTAATTCTGTTGTAAAATATTTCTGTTTATTCTCTAATTGAATTTTAAGATAACCTTATTTCCATTGTGCTTGGAGACAGTTTATATCTGTGAGGTCACATAGTGAAACTCTTATATGATATTACAAAGCTGTGGCTTTTAGCAGCCTTGCTTTTGGCTATCTGCCTATTGAAATTAATGTGAGGGCTTGCAGAGCATGCACAGAGAAATGACTTTATGTACAATTTCCTTCTTAGTGTCTCTTAAAATACTGACTGCTTCTGATTGTCTGCTTGCTGTTTCCTAGCTGTTAATTTTAACATTTCTTGACTTATTTCAGTCCTTGCTGATAAATCATTGTGATGGAATAAATTAGTGAGGAGAATACATCACCTTATACTGGAAGTCATTAAATACCTACAGAATGCCAAGAGGGGGTAGAAGTATTCTGAGCTGTTATACCTGTTGCCCTACAGTTGCATTCTCTGAAAATATTTAAACTATTGGTTTCCTCAAATATATTCCCCAATGTCTCTCTTTGCAGGCACCAAGTAGCCTTCTTGATGCTTTGGAACAACATTTAGCTTCTCTAGAGGGGAAGAAAATCAAAGATTCCACAGCTGCAAGCAGGTGCTTAAATCCTTGTGCTTTTGGACAATTGTCAAATAGAGTGTTAAATCCGATTTTTTTCAGTTTCATTGTAAATTAAGATTCGAGGAGGCTTCCTTAAAGGCATTGATGGATTAGCAAGTCATCATATCTTAAAACAGCTTCTTCCAGGTCAACAGAACTGGAGTCTAAGGACATGTAGGGGCCTCCTCTAGCATCCCTGCTTAGGCTTTTAGCATTTGATCCTGTACTTCTGAAGGGGAACTAGTTCCTTTCATATACTGCCTACAAATGTTCATTTTATATTAATAATTAGACTTCTGTGAGGTATGCAGCATGAATAAATACATGTCCTTAGACTTTTACATCTCAGCTTTAATCACTGTTTTGCAAAAGCAAGGAAATGCTTCCAGAAATCCTTACATTAAGAATGAGTTTTGAAAGTAATTGGAAGTTAAAGCCATAATGCATATGGTATAAGGCATTAAATTATTGTGAGTGCTTTCCAAAACAGACCAGGCAATATAGAGAAGTCCTCTACATGCCAAATTTCATTGTTTAAATTTAACAAAGCATAATATTGGGGTAAGACTTGTAAAATTAAATAGCTTTTTTTTTTTATTGTATGTTCAAAAACTAAGGCAGTAACATTTTGTAAGTTCTTTATGGTGGTGACTATTAGGGCACTATTTTGTTATTGCACTACTTTTTAGAATATCTGCTTTCTTTTATAAGATTACTCTGTTAAAAGTTTAAGTATTTGTTTTAAATGTACATACTCTTAAACATGATGATAAATTACAAATTTCCTTTGGGATGTATTAAAAGCATTGATAGTTTGTTCACTAAGCCCATTAAAATAACAATTTGAAATGGAGCCCAGATGATTGGAGATTGCAGTGTGCCTACAAATAATGTCATTTTAGGCAAACAAGAAAAGAGCAAAGGCTTCAACTGTGAGTTTTGTGATGCAGTTTGGAGGGGAAGCATTTAAGGTAGAAAATCCAAAAGCCAGTAGAGTAGACAGCACGATTTCTGGGCATTTTTAACTTTGCATTTCATATGATGCCTTATTTAAACTTTTCACTTGTGCAGTGTAAGATACAGCCAATGTTATAGAGAGCTCAGAAGGAGACTGGGTGGATACAAGTGAGGCTCCTATCACGTGTCATCTGTTAACAGCCAGCTTTCCTCCTGTCCAATTACTTTAGGGCTACCACCCTTTCCAATGCAGTCTCTTCCCTTGCAAGTACTGGCCTGTCCCTCACGAAAGTGGATGAAAGGGAAAAACAAGCTGCGTTAGAGGAGGAACAGGCTCGCTTAAAAGCTTTAAAGGTAGGCATACAGAATTTGTAATTGAAAATGCCTTTCTTGTGTTCTTGTTGATAGCTTATTACGATTCCTAAAGAAGCAAAGGGGAAAACAGGGTTATTAATACCGAACATGTGCTGTTGGCAAAGTGCTGGAAGTAGAATTGTGTGTATTTAGATGTTACAGCTTGTGGAGGGTTTGTTAAAATAGTTTTCTGAAGCATTTACAGTGGCACCACTGGCTTGTAATGACAAGTGGCTAACACTAGTGTGTGGAATAAATAATTCTTTAGTTCTGCTTTATGTGCCTCCAGTGTCATACACACAAATGTTCAGATTTCTTACACCACCTCACTTTCCCAACAGGAGCAACGCCTAAAAGAACTTGCAAAGAAACCTCATACCTCTTTAACCACGGCGGCTTCTCCTGTATCCACTGCAGCAGGAAGCATAATGACTACACCAGCCATTGATATTTTTTCTACCCCTAGCTCCTCTAACAGGTAGGCTGAATCTTCCACTGAGGGATGTGCTGCAGCCAGGGTTTCCTCTAAATTTCTGCCACACAGTGCAAATTGCACAAGATTGGTTGGGTGTAGAATACATCAGCAATGTGATAAGAAATGATAGTGAAGCTGATGGGAAAATAGCCTATTGCAGTAAATAACATAAAACTCTGTTCTCACCATGTTTGCAGAAATTTCTGGTAGGAATTGACTGCTGACAGCCCTGGTAGCTGTTCTTAGTTGGTAAGCCAGACAGTTGGAACTGTAAAACACACATGCTTTGTCCCCAAGGAGCATTACAAGTAAATGTGAGAAAAGTCAAATAAACGTTCTGTTTGAGAAATCATAAAGAAAATGCATTTCTAGATCTTTAGAAGTAGAGTGGCAAATATTCTGGCTAGTTTTTCAGAAAAAGAAAAGCCTGAAACAGGGTTTGAAGTGAGAGGCAGGTTATGCAGTCTTGTGTTGTATCTGGAACATCTCTGCAAGGACCTGCAAAGAAAGTGCAAGAGTACTACTGCATGCTAATCCTGATCTTTGGCTAACAGGAGCTGTTGGTATGAACAAATGTGTGATCTTCATTCTGTAAAATACCTGTCAAATTAAGCAGCAGCAGAAGGTACAGTGCTTTTATCAGAAGGAATCTGAAGTAATATTTTTGCTTTGAGTGTGATCCTGAACCTGAAGGGATTGCTTAGTTGCTCTGTTAGAGGTCACATAAGAATTTATTGCTCTTCTGATAGCTTTCTTTTCCCATTAGAAAGCTATTGTAGGAAATTACTTGACACCAAATATGTGGTAAATAGCTGAGTCATGTATAAGAAGCTAGAGAATCTGTCAGTGTTAGTAATAGAAGGACTTCCTTGTAGAAATGTTTTTTTTAGATTGCTTTTTAGAGGCCAGAAAACTTGAAAGGGGTGTGTGCTTTGGACTTGAATATCTGATCTTGCTTCTTAAGAGAAACATAGAAACATCTGATAAAAGCTTCTTCAAACCGACAGAAATGCTGCATAGTGAGGACAAGAGTGTTTTCTTGTAAAAAAACCCCAACCAAATGCTAGTTTTTCTTCATGTTCAAATTTACTTGTTGGCAGAACGACTGCTATGAGCAAAGAACAGATTTTACAGCAGGAGCTGTCATGAAGGGGATATGCTGGGTCAGGAGTTCAGTGTCTTGCTATTATGTGCAATGTGTCTGGTTAATCCTTGTCATTATTTTGAACAAGCTTTACCTTGAAAATGATCTTTGTTCAGCTGCTCATGTTACAGGGCAGTGACAGACCATGCTACTTTTTTAATAGGACCAGTAGTGGCAAAATATGATTGCAATCACTGCTGAAATGAAGTATGCAATACTGAGAACTGTGAATTATACAAGTGGTTGGGTGAGCAAGAAAATATACAGAGAGCTAGGATGTCACTACTAGCCATTAAACTCTTGTGCTGGTCTCATTTGGAGAGATGTTTGGATGTCACAGTGATTCAGCTTCTGTGCATAGTAGAAGCCATATTTGCAGATTTGGGTTCATTTCAAATCCTAAAAGGTTCTGGGAGAACACCAGTGCTCTTTTTTTTTTTTTTTCCTTTTTTTCCCAAGACTTATTTAAAGTGTGAAATGAGCTCTCTGCAAGAGGATGAATTTTGCTGTTCGTGTTTGACTCAAATTAATGCAGCAGTTGTGTATAAGCCTTTACTCTTAATTTCCATGGGATGTTATAAGGTCTCAACTTGGTTTTGAATGGTCTAAATGTGCATTTAAATATGTTTTCATTCACATGCCTGATGTGTGATCAAGTGTTTTAAGACCTCTTACATTTTGCTTTCCCCAAAGTTCTACAATAGTTCATGGTTGTGAGGTAGTTTCTCAGCAGCGATTATAGTGGAAAGATCAGAGTGGTGGAACTTAGAGTAATATTTTGGTGGTGCAGCCCGTTAGAGTTCATTTTGTCTGTTTTTGTTGTATTATACAGTTTTTATGAAGTGACCTTAAAAGTTGATAAAGAGTTCTGAACATAACATCTCCTGGCCTGGTGTTGGACTGTGAGGACACCCATCTTTGTCTTGGGCAGCTTTGACAAAGTCCCTTGGCATAACATACAACTTTTCTTGCTAAATGAACACTTCTTTACAGAACTGAAAACATGGAGCTCACCAGCCCTTCTGATTTGGACTTGATTCTATCCATTTTTCAATAACCATTTTGTAGCAAAGCTCTCGTTACTGTTGACAGTGGCTAGCATTTGCCTATATTGAAAACTGTGATGTAGTTCAAACAGTTGTATTAATTTATCTTTGTAGCACTTCAAAGCTGCCAAATGATCTGCTTGATTTGCAGCCAACTTTTCATCCGTCTGTACATCCTATATCTGCTGCTCCACAAGTAGGAAGTACCTGGGGAGGTAAGAATTCTGAGTTGGATTAAGATTTTAATTGCTATGGCCATGTTCCTGTACATGTTACCCCTAGTCTGGGGGCTATTTCTTCCTTAAAGAGAGAGACCTTAATAAGACATTACAAGTGAATAAAAGGATCAGAAAAAGTAAAATTTGTGTGTAGATTAAAATAACATAGCAGTGTGTGGTGATTCTAAATTATTTTGATATGTCTTCTTGCTAGCCAAGTTACTTTAATTGTTGACCATCTCTGTCAGCCTCATAACTGCTCTCTTCAAGATTCACGTAGCCAGCTGCAGAAACTTAACTGTTGAGAAGTTGGTTCAGTGAAGATGTCTATGAGGTAGACTGTGCTGCAAACACAGGAACCTGAATGCAAAATTGTTTTAATGCATATTCTAAATTTTGTCTGATGTTAAATCAAATTTGCTGGTGACGATACTGCAGAACTTGGATGAGGCTTCATAGGAGGCACTTGTGACAACTGTGCATAGAAAGAAAGGCCAGAGTTAGTTATTGAAATAATAAAAAGGCTTTTCTTTATAAAATCTCTGCTATATTTCATTTAACTGCAACAGCAAATCAGCAAAAAGCTGTGGTTGGATCTCTTAAATGAAGAGACAAAATTTGTATCTTCCCTCTGAAATCTACTCCAGAACACCCAAATTTTCATTCTGCCGAGTTTCTAGGATGGACTGAATGAGTTAGATGGTCTTATTGGTACAGTCAAGTCCTCAAACCAAGGGGTGAAGCAAGAGAGTTCTAGAAAGTCATGAATTTTTCTTCAAGATTGGTTTGAGTGCTGGATCATTGTGGTGTTTACTCAAAGTTCTTGACTGCTTTGCAGTGTTCCAGAATAATTCAGATGCAGTATTATATTGCCAGTGTAACTGTTGGTTATATTGGTGGAGCATTAAAAAGCTTTATAACAGAGGGAGAGGGAGGTTGTGTTGGTTTTTTTATTTTTCTACATAAATGACACTTAATAAAGTAGTAAACTCCTGAACTATGTGGCTATTTCCAGATTATTTTTTTCTTAACTAGATGCTTGCAAAAATACTTTCTTTTGTGATGCGAAAAATTGGGAATTGCTGCTTCAGGAAGTTTCATAGGCATCAGAACAACCCTGTTCTAAATTTTTACTTCTCTATTACTGTTTATGAGCTATAGCTCTTCTTAACATCTTTCCAGCTATCTAATGTATGTTCAGAATAAGCTGTATATGTATTCCACTTTCCTATTCAATTTTTGATGTGTACTTTGTTTTGTATACCTTCTCACATTTATTTGTAGGGAAATAACACAATTTTGAATGAGGAAGGCACTACTATATGGCAGCTTCTAAAATAAATGAGTAATTTACTTGTTCTTTAGTTTTGCTGAGCAAAGCCTCTTTGGAGAAAGATTTAGTAAGGAGTGTATGGAGTTAGGCATACAAATTTCAGTGCTATAATAGGCTTAGAGTTTAGAAATGGAAAAAAATTATTTGGCTCATCTTGACTGCTTTCTGCAAAATACCTTCCGTTTCAGCTTGTCCTGTTTGTTTTGTGGGTGAGAGATAAAAGGGGACCTATCTGTCTCTGAAAGGTCATATCACAATTTAGCATTTCTTTATTTACCCGAAAGTTGAGTCTGAAAGTCTGTGTTTGTTCAATGTTGTGTTGCTCGTGCTATGAGTCTTTCAGTAACAGCCATTGATATATCTGCTTACTATTGACACGTTGCTAAATACTTATAAGCCTTAATTAACTGTGAAGATTTTGGATTGTCTGCTAAAATTTTAGGCTAAAATTCTGGGATCACCATTTTTTTGTATTACCTATGATCAAAAAAAAAACCCTAGCCCTTCAGCTTTACAGACATTCACACAGGTGAGGTAGATAAGAAGTGCTTTCCACATTTTACAGATGGGGAAATCTGAGCAATTAACTGACTTGTCTGAAGTCATACGGCAAGTCAGTGGCAGAGCCAAGAATGGAACCTGAACTATTTCCAGTCCTGTGCTCTAACCACTGCACAGCATCCCTCCCTTAGGTAATTTTCTGACATGATGTTTGTATTTGGTGTATATGGTGGCTTTGAGAAGAATATCAAATCAGCTAAAATCAGTTACTGTTAAAAAATTTATGCAGAAGCTCTTAGGTGTGTAATAAACCAGTACATTGTTACAGAAGCATTATATTTGGGTTGCTGCCTTTAGTTTTGTGCTTCCAAAAATGTTAAAGCTAACAAGGTTAAATTCCTGGGGAATGGGTTCTGTGGTTGTATGTTTTCAGTTTATCTATTTCAGACTGTAAAAGATGCCACTGAAAATCCTTTATCACTATTTTTTTGGACAAAATACTTCTAATTGGATAACTTAAAGGTAGAAATCTGCAAAATTCAAGCTGCTCTTTTAAATGCACCTATATCGTTAATGCCTAATGATAGGATGCAGGTGCAGCATGATTCCATTGACACAAACAGATGCCATGTGTATTCAGGGATGAAATTGGGCTTTAGAAACACTGAGGTGTTGCTGTCTGAATTGACAGCAATTTTTAAAAGTTGAATATGCAAGGATATAAATTATCCAAGCCTGATTAATTTTCCGTTACTTTTGTTACTGGCATTTGTCAGTTCCGAGACTTGGACAAGATTGAACATGCTGGTTAGAGTTAGAATGGGGCAGACAAGCAGAGGATTGAGAACAGGTTACATTTCTGAGCAAATCTTGATAATCTAAAGTTGCATTATATTGTCTTAACTAGTCAAAACACAGGTATCTCCATCTGCAGCCTTGGGAATTGGGAAGAGAAAGTAGGTTTTGGTTATTTTCTGGCTGAGTGCATATGTTAAATGATTTTAGTGGACATTAGATTCTGACAAATACAGTTAAAATCAGCAGAATGTGAAGCAGCAACAGAAAAAACAAGAAAGAACTGATTAATGGATAATCTGCCCCATTTTTATTGTCAGATGTGTTTGTTCTATGTCTTTTAAAATGGCATTCAAACAGAAGGCGTTTTTAAGGAGTAGCTGAAAGAAGGACTCAGTTTCAGGTGGATTGGCATGTCCAGTATATAAAACATATATGGGACAATAGGTAATTTTGTTTTCCTGTTATATATTACAAATATCAGCTTATTCTGCTTATCATTTATTAAGTGTTGGACACTGTCACTTTCCTGACCAAATGATTTAGGAAAAGGTCTTTTAAGGTATTCAACTCATTCTTGCAACATAGCCAAGCAATTTGGGGAAAAGTCACGTCTTACCTAATAACATATCTAGAGCTTGCAGCAAATCAAAGCATGCATTAAGCCTGCAAAGAATGATGTAATTATAGTTTTTAAATTCTGTTTTCATTAGGACTTTTGTACAACTGAGTGCAGTATGAAACTATGTGAGACTTAAAGCTAAGAATCAGAAGGTCAGATTCAGGGAGAGAAAATAACTTACACTTCAAAACTGCTTCATACAGCATGATAGTATTTATAAGGCTTCTGGATAAATGCATAAACTGGCCAGGTTAAACAAGCAAGGCCAAGAACTGAAGTATTTAGGACATCTTTCCTATAATTATTATTCAAAAATTCTCTGCAGTGGCTTTGTCTGGAAAGGTAAGCTGCAGTTCTAGGCACCATGATAAGTAGGACTAGATACAACCCTTGCTTTCACCTAGTGAGTTCTTGAATTTTCCATCAAAGGTTCATGGGCTCTGAAACCTGAGAGCTAAACTACTCCTCCAGTCAACAAGTATTGTAGCTGCCTTCTCTATCCAGTTTATCTGTTAGATTTTGAATTACAGGAGTACTTGAACTTGGCAATTGCATCAATTCTCAGAAAACCTTGAAACTATGTGCCTTGGGAAGTCACTAGTATAGATCCGTGTTTCCTTCATTCTGATGAAGTCCGAAGTTTTTTTAGAAAGGAACATTTTCCTCATTATGGCTTAGTGTCTGTTGTCTGTAAAAGCAGAGCAGTCCTTTGCTTGCTTGCAGGTAACAGCATATCCACAGCAAGCTGCTTGGTCCCTGATGCCCCAGGTAGCAAGGAAAGTGCTTGTGTCCTGTATGCTACCCTGGTATAATCATAGCTCTTGAAAATTTCATGATGCTCAGTAACAGAAAAATAAAAAAAATTTAAAAAAAATCAGAAAAACAAAAAAAACCCACAGTTTGGAGAAAGAGAAGTTCAGCTGAGTTGGTTTTGTTCAGGTTTTTAAAGTTGTCTTGGGGATGTTATTGCATTGAATCCTCTCATAGCACCTCAAGTTCTGTAATACTGACAGCCATCCTCTGCTCCGGAGACTTTGTTGCAAATATCAAGACATGACTGTGAAAAACAAGAAGTGATTGTGTTTAAAGAGGAGTAACATAGTCACTTCCAGTCTAAAACACACTCAGAAAGAAGCACAGTGTATAAGATGGTGTTATTAATTAAAAAAAAAAAAAAAACTAAAAAAGGAAATTAGTAGCTAGTATCTGCAGTTCTGGACAACTTGAAAATGAAATAATTAGCAAGGTCACCTCAAACTTAGAGATGTCAGGAGAAAACTAAATCCGTCTCCCTTTTCTTCTTTCTCTTGCTCTCTGGAATTGAACAGATCCTTTTTCTGCTACTGTTGATAGTGTTGATGATGCCATTCCAAACCTAAATCCTTTCCTTACAAAAACTAACGATGCTGCTCATCTGTCTGTGTCTTCTGATGTATCTACTTTCACCAGTAGGACACCCACACATGAAATGTTTGTTGGTAAAGTACCATTTTAAACTAATTTCCTATTTCCTAAAAATTTTAACATTATTTTAGTTTCTAAAATATATTTTTACAACCTTTCAGAAACTAAAAGCTAGTTATTTGGGGCTGATGTTGTGCTATGTTAGAATTTGATTTAGTAGCCGTACAATAAAAATAGTGTTAAAATCCTTGCTTGGCTGCCTATATAGGATTCTAACCTGATGTAAAAAAACATTTGCAGTTGGAGCAGTTGCTTGACTGCAGTTTTACAGTCTCTTGTACTTGGGAACTTCAAGGTAAAATGCTATATATGCCTGAGAAGGAAAAGAAAATGCTGTTACTTTTTCTCAGGTTGAAATGCTCTTCTTAAACCAAGGAGCCTAATTTTTTGATAGTGGATGTTTTTGCCCCAGTCATGTTGTCATTAACAAAGCTGATAAAGCCACGCACATATTGATGTATAATCTACTCAGACTGTTTACCTATGGGGCAATAAACTAGTAACTTACCTGTTAAAAACTGTTCATATCTTAATTTGGGGATGGTTCATATGTCTCACTAGAAGTCCTTCCAACGTTTGTGTTGGTGCAGCTCTACAGTAACTTAATTACTTTTCAATATGAAGATTGTTTGTTTTTGTAGATGAAAAAATCACCTAATTACATGTCAGTTCTGTTAAACAAAGCAAGTTTAAAGACAGTTGTACATGACAGGCTGTATTTATGCTGGTTGAACCCCACTGGAATTGATCAAAGAAAAATACAGGCTATTAGGGCAAAGAGGGGTTTTTAATACCTCTGGTACTTATTAACAGAGGTAAAACAAAGGTATTATCTCTTCTAAGATATTCATACTACCTATGCTTTGTCAGCTTAACTAGCTAGTTTCCTAGGCTGTCTGTCTTAATTGGAAAAACAAAGCAAGCAAGAAAAATGTATCTTTAAATATATATTAAATACTTTTAGTTGGTTCTGCCATGTGATAATCTATCTTTTCCATGCTTTAATTAAATTTTTATGGTTCATGTAAATGTAGAATGATTATTTGAAATACAGCTGGGTTTTTTAGCAGGATAGTTATTTAGTCAGATTAGTTTCATCTGTCTAACTTGTTCTGCAGTCACACAAAAAGTTGCAGCCAAGTAGAGCTGTGAACAAGGACCCTGGTGGGTTTTTGTGGTCTTTGTAGTATTTGTCACATGACAGCTCAAGTCACTGGAAAGGGATGGCATTGATACATCACATTCCCTTCCAGTGTCTCATGCTCTAAGGATATATCTAGAACCAGAGGGTGGCCTCCTGACAGATTGATATGGGACATGTAGATGAAGTTTTAGCTGTGGCACGATCAAGGCGCTACAATAATGTGAATGTGGATTTAAAATAACTCTTTCTGGTTCTTTAGATCATTACAATCCATTTACTCAACTAAATCCCTTTGTGGCAACCAAATATGAATATACTTCAGGTATAAGAAAAATGCCTTAAAGCTTTTACACTCATTTCCTTCAAGGGTGTAAAACATGGCATTTGATTGGAAAAAAAATGATCCTAATATAGCTGCTCCTTTGAAACTGTGCTTTCCCCTTTTGTGTTAGAGATTGTGTAAACTTGTTTCTTACCGTCTGTCTGATGTGTACTGATTTCATTCCATTGGTTCTATGTTATTAGACTATATGTGGATTTATAGACTGATGTGAAATTAAAGTTTTGAATAGCAGATAAACAGTGTATCTTGGTTCTCTTTCTGTAACTCTCCCTCTTCTCCTTTCCTGGCTTTCTCTCTTGTGTGATACTCCTTATCAGATTCTTTTTGTGGTCCTCAAGCTTATCCTAACGCTTCTCATTTCCGCAATGAGCCTTCTTCTGTAGCTGGTCTATTTGGAGGTAGGTAATGGGATGCAGCCTTACCACACACACAGGAGTTTCAATGTGTTGTGTGCCTAGAACTAGTAGGCATGTTACTGACCACATAAGTGCCTTGTTGTAGTGGCTCCAGCTATTATTCATGTGCTTGTGCCAGGTGTGTGGTCACGAATGGTATGCATTTTTTCAGTTTGTGCCAAACTAAGGCTTATTTAGTCTAAACACGGAATGAGTATCTCCCCATTTCAGGATCTCTTGAAGTTTACTTGTTGCTACATACCACACGAAAGACCTGCATGTTTATAAGTAGTTTCTCATCTTGCTCTACCTCATTGTTTTTAAGATAAAGGGATTGGGATGTTCGTGCTGCTTATGGTAATTTTGTTGATATATTGCTCTTAAACAGTGCACTAAACTAGTGTTAAGCTTTGCTACAGAACAGGAGAAAGAGGTCTCTGCTGTATTAAAGTACTGGCTAATCACCTGTGCAGCAGTGTCACATCTGTGTAGTAACCCCATACTGGTGCTGATTCTGCAACAAAGTCCTGATAGTTGCTAGAGACTGTGGGCTGTGACACGTCCAAACCAGGTTGAGCTGGGTGTGTAAACATTGCTGCACTGCAAGGCTTAGGAATACCCTCAGTAAATGGTTTGTGGAAGGCTTAGTTTCTAAAAGCCCCATAAAGTCATATTTTAGTTTAGTATCTTTGCATAAAAATCAGTGAGAGTCATTTAATAAAAGGTTAAATCCTACAATTTTTTTTTAGTAGGATGATTATTTAGTCAGTTTAGTTTCCTCTGTCTAACTTGTTCTGTAGTCACACAAAAAGTTGCAGCAGTGCAGAGCTATGAACAAGGACCCTGGTGGGTTTTTGTGGTGCTTGCTGGTCTTTGTAGTTTTTATCACATGACAGCTCTGAGGTCACTAGAAAGGAATAGCATTGATGCATCATGTCCCCTTTGTTCCTCACTAAAAAAACAGGATTAGTTTCTGTCAAGTCTCGATGCTCAAAGAAGCTCCATTAAAAATGCAAACCTTTTCACCTTTCAAAATATCCCTGTTAAACAAAATGCCCTGAGTTGGTAGTTGATATCAAGAGGAGGATTCGATCTTTCTCAGGGGCTGATTCAAAGGAGTCCTGTGTATTGCTTTGTCTTGGAGATGGTCTCACCTTCTTAGTTTCATAAAACTTCAAACTTCTAAAGTGTGAGAGCAGGAAACTCAGCTTGTTTTGGTTGACGCTGATTGCTAAAGCAAAATATGAGCGATTGTAAGTCAAGTTTTCTATTGGTACAGGCACGGTTTTAAGAGTTGCAGGACATCCCATCAAAGGAATTCCTATCTGCAGTTCAGAGTCTCTGAAATGGCTTGTTACAACTTGATGGTGTACATGTCGTAAAGATACTCATTTTGGTTTGTTGATTATTTACTCTCTTTTCCCACATTACTTCCCATGTTTTGCTCTATGCAGTTTACTGTGATTTATTTTTAATAAAAGCTACATTGTCTAAATTTTAGTGATGGAGTTAGGAGTCTTACATTCCTTAAGACACAAAGAAACAGGTAACCCAAATTTGGGATTTTTTTTCTATGAAGTTTATGTTTAAGAATAACATCCTATAGTTGCTAACTTTTTTAGGTGAAATGTGACTTATTTCAGAAAAACAGTAAAATTGAAATGAGATGCTGTCCCAACAAGTGAAATGAAATCCAAGAAGTGTTCTTTGTCAGTTATTTCTACCCACTGCAGTATTTTACTGCTGAAGTGGTTGTGATCCTTTCATTTCTCCATGTCATCATACTTTTTGTTAGAAATCAGAAGAGCTAATTTTCAAGGTGGCATTGCTTTTTTTTTTGGTGCTTTTCATATAAAGCAATAATTACTTCAGTTACTGCCTGAATACCAAGGTGATGCACATGCACGTGCTTGTGTGTGATCATATATAACATTAAAAAAATACTACAAACAAATGGCTATTATCTTCTTTATTGCTGAACTGTCAACTTAATGCTGCTAAACATCATATGCAATGCTTCATGCTGCAATAAATTTTCAGTGTTGAAAAATAATTCTTTATTTGTAGAACACTACAGATATGTGGAAGACAAATGAAGTAAGTTTAGACAGGACTAGGAGTTGAAATGTGACTGTACCTCCCCATATCTTGCCATAATTTCTAGAAATTTGACTGCAAAACGTGGTCAATTGCAAAGTGTGTGTGCACAAATAAGTATGAGCTATGGAAATTATTAGTATTAAGAGTGTCTAATCCAAGGCATTAGTAGTTCAGGCACCTTGGAATGGTTTGGATCTTATTCCAGTTGTATCCAAGAGAATTGCCGGATTAATACAAAACATGGAGGAATAATCTTCAGTCAAATAATCATGAAACAGATTCCACACTAGCTAGTTTCTTTTCCTAGAGAAGCATGGTGACTTTTTTCTCAGTAATTTTATTGTAAGCATATGGTAAAAGGATAAGGAAGGTGTCCAGAGATGAAGCAGTTGCAGGGCAAATTTATGGCCTGTCTGCTCAGTTTTTGAGATAAAAATCTTCCTTTGGGCGAGTAACTTCAAATAAAGACCAAATAAACTGCTCAGTGTCAGGGTGTAATCTGGACTTTTGAGGTGTTCCTAGTCTTTCTGTAGTGCTGAAATACGTATTTGGCTTGTCTTGCATAAAGGTGGATTTGTAGGAAATGCTGTATCAAAACATACAATTTCTTTCTTTTTTTCCCCACAGGGTTCACTCCATCTCCTGTTGCTCAACCACAGCCATCAGCTGGCCTTAATGTTGACTTTGAGTCTGTGTTTGGAAATAAATCTTCTAATGTTGTCCCAGATTCTGGTGGTAAGACACTTGCTAAAATAAACGATGTCTGTCCTTTCCTTTAATTTATTTTATTCTTGAGGTATAAATCTCTTAATATGTATTTACTTAAACTATTGGGACAGAGTTTCAGATGAAGAAAAGAAAGCTGATTTTTAAAAGGTCAATAACAGCATTAATCAAATAATTTTTCTTTACAGGCTATTTCTATGCTCTGCTGAAATGTTTACACTGATTTCCCTCAATTAAATATTTTGTACATTAAAACCTCACACAGTGAACAGCCTTCATTTTTATATGCTGTCAGCTGAAATTAAGTCTGTATTTGTAGAGTGTGGTTGGAAGACGTAAAATTTTGTTTTCATTTTATGTATCTACAATATGGTTTTGGCACTCCTTTGCCTCCTCTTTTGACATTAAGGTTGCTTCAGAAAATAATCAGTTAATACACAGTTAATTTTAGATTGAAGTCATAGTGCTCTTTCTGTTCTTTTGAGCATCTGGAAAGTAGATATTTTCCGATCTTTTGCGTTACACTCTTGATGTCAGATTTTTTATTTTGTAAGCCAGTGATTTGCTAAAAGCAAATACATGTTTTTGTAAGATTGAAACACTTTATATATTTTTTTTGTTTTATGGTTTGACTGCTTTACAGTCACTGTGAATCCATTCCATGTAAAATTGTCCCATAGGTTAAAGACAAAGTGAAATCTTATTTCCATAGTAAATACCTTTTTTATCAAGAGGCATAATAAGTTTTGTCCTTCTTGTATAGAGTAGCATCGCCAGGTTAAATTTTGTATTTTAGCCATTGTGTGGACCTTGCTGTCTGTTTAATTGAATGTCATGACATTTGTTGGAGGCCTGTGATTCAAATCACTCATGTTTCTCATTCCAAGGCTTTGATGAACTAGGTGGTCTCCTAAAACCAACAGTGGCCTCTCAAAACCAGAGTCTTCCCGTTGCCAAAGTACCGCCTAATAAATTAGTGTCAGATGATCTGGATTCATCTTTAGCCAATCTTGTAGGCAGTAAGTATGGAACCTCTTAACATGTAAATACTTACTGATTTCTTTTAAACAAACAGAATTTCAACACTCTCTTTTTCTCTCTTGTGACAGATTTGGGCATTGGAAATGGAACTACTAAAAAGTGAGTATGCTTATTCAGAAGTTGAGCATTTGGATTTTCATGACAGTAAATTTTCATGAATGCATTATGTTGAAACCTGTGCATACCAACATAATGTTAGCCTTCAGAGCACGTGTGGGATTGTACTTCTTGTACAAGGTGTAATAAATTGTTGAGAGCTGTTGGAAGGTGACTGTAGGCTGAGGGGCAGTGACAGTGATAGCAGCAGGCAAGGCCTCCTGTCTCTGATTTCTTTCAGACTTTAGGTATATTTAAAAAATTAGTTCATGAAAATGTTTCTCTGTAGTTGTTGCAGGTAGTCATAGCACTCCTTAAATACTTGATATGATCTGAGTGTGAGCAGAGTGGTTTTAAAGATTGTGAAACTGCAACCTCGGTCTTGAGGCTGACCTTGAGACAGGTGAACTCTGAAGCAGGATGTGTGTATTTGAGGGTAGTGAACATCTGCTCTAACAGCAAAGTTGAGAAATGAGATTGGCAAATTTCAAGTTTATTGGGACCATCTGTGCCAACTCTGAAATCATTCAGAAATC
Organism: Trochalopteron elliotii; assembly: GCA_024734555.1. NCBI lineage: Eukaryota > Metazoa > Chordata > Aves > Passeriformes > Leiothrichidae > Trochalopteron > Trochalopteron elliotii. Next base: position 2,374,403 of record JANPWX010000175.1, read on the forward strand.
TAATATGCTGTCTTGAAATCTAACTCAAAAGTCTTGAGCTGAGTCAGATGCACTAACTTACCTATTCTGGGCAACTTGACTGAGATGCTGAGGGGGCTCATACTGAATATTTTCTCTTACTTTTCCAAGCCAAAACATGTTGTCGTGAATTTTTTATCAACCTCTTTGCTAAATGAGCTTCATTCATAAAAGAAGCCTCATTCCCAAGGGGAAATGGTGATTACCTGAGAAAGTTTTATAAGAAAGTCCAATGTTTTCTAACAATTTTTAAAAAAATTTATTTGAAGTGATGTAAACTGGACTCAGCCAGGTGAAAAGAAACTAACAGGTGGTTCCAACTGGCAACCCAAGATTGCACCTACAACTGCGTGGAACGCTCCAACGTTGGTAAGCAAATGCTTATTTTAAAATAGTGAGTTCCCTGCAATTTAGATCTGCAGGGTGATGTATAAAGGATGAATTTGAAAAGGGTCTATAGTTGTAGTAAAAAGGTAATAGAAAATTGAAGAAGTGGTCAGTTGGAGCTGTTTACTACTGGGATTTGTTTTTCTTGGCTGTGTGATTCTAGTAAATAGTTTGTGGTGTGACGTGCAGGTTTAGCACAAACCTCAGCAGTGTTTGAGCAGCCTCTCTCAGGGGAGGTAGGGGTCTCTGGGTTTCACCCAATGGACTTTTCAAACACTTGTGGGGACAGGACAAGGGACAATGGCTGTGAACTGACAGAGGTCAGGTTTAGATTAGATAGCAGGAAGAAATTCTTTACTGCAGGGGGGGTGAGGCACTGGCACAGGTTTCTCAGAGAAGCTGTGGGTGCCCCAATCTCTGGAAGTGTTCAAGGCCAGGCTGGATGGGGCTTTGAGCAGCCTGGTCTAGTGGAAGGTGCCCCTACCCACAGCAGGGGGGTTGAAAGTAGGTGATCATCAAAGTACTTTCCAACCCAAACCATTCTATGAGTTTATGACATAAAACTGAATTGCAAGGAGTCAGGAGGCACTTTGCAGTCTAGAAAAGTAGAAGTGTGAAAGTGTCCTTTGGGTGCACTTATAGGTCACACATCATTACATTGTAACTTGGCCTGCTCTGGGGGTGGGAACTGGCCCCACTGATACTTGCAGAGGTGTCTGTGGCTACAGCTTGCTTAGTGTACATAACTACTGCTTTCCTGCCCCAGTGTGTGCAGCTGCTTTTAATCCCTGTCAGTTTTCCTAAGCAAGTTCTTGTCTATTTTAATAGGTAGTATTGGCAAGGATTTTGGGTGTAGCAGTTCAGGGGAAGGGCTTTTAAATATGTGTTAAGGCTTTACAGAAGTAGTTTTCACAATGTTCACAGAACATTTTTGCATGTGAATCCTACTCACCCTTTCACCAATGACCTGGAGAAATGTACCTGGACAGAACAGGTAACAAACTGCCCCCAAGGATTTATTGCATCTGACTCTGACTGAGAGAGGTTGAATCCACAGTGTAATAATGGAGTGTTGTGGATTTGGAAAGATAAAATTTGTCTCCCTGGATCTGCCACCTCTTCCCTACCAGGTGTCCCCTATCAACTCACTGCATTTATTTAGGGAGAAATATGTTTGTGGATCTTACTGGAGGGTGTGTAGGTTGAAGAAATTGTAACTACTTACCTGCATTAATGACTGGTGGTTTGAGTTTACCTGTGTGCTTGAATCTGTTTAATAACTCATGTCTTATATCTACATCTTGTGATGATAAGTCATTACGTTTAACAGCTTTTATTATTGAGAGATACTGTTGAGATGCTTCCTGTGAAACTGTTCTATAAACATAAAAAACTCGAAAAAGAAATAATGTGAGGGGAAAAAAAAAGCTTTGTTTTCCTCTGCTGGTCCATTTATTGTGGAGTTGCTGCTGCTTGCTAAATAAATATGCTTTTGAAAATCTTTGGTGAAAAAGGCATATACCAAATAAATGGACCTTGCCAACCAATGTCAAACCTAATACCAATGACAGTATCACAGGTGTGTTGTCTCAGTGAATGACTTGAATTACAAGAATGTGTTGGAGTAAACATTTAATGTATTTGTGAACTAAAATGCTATCTGTGTATATTCTGTTGTGTAAGTATTTGCTTCTAATCCAGTGTTATTGCATTATGTAATTGTTCTCCCTGGGAAATACAGAATGGCATGCATTTTCCACAATACGTAAGTGAAACAACCCACAGCCTTTTTGCAATCGACTGGCATGCTGATATTAACCACTGCTGTTGCAGAATCTCATAACCTCCTCGCTATTTACACATTTCTCATTTGAAAATCTTTGGTGTGCCCAAAATTGAGCTTTTCCTGGCATACACAAACTTCATAGGTGGTGTGCAGGCTCTTGAATCGAATGATGGCATGGGAAATACCAAGATTATTTTTCCTTGCTTTAAACTGTACCATCTGCTGCCAGAGAGCTGGGGTGTGTGTCTGTGCTGCCTTTAATGCATTTGGTGAATTCTGAATGAAGATAAAAATATTGTGTTTGAATAACTGCATGAAACCTCACAGGCTTCTGTTACACGTGGCACTTGATCCACATTTATGGTAGATCTTGATTTTTTAATTTTTTTTTAAGTGGGGAGAGACCAATATGTCATGAATGCTCATATGAAAAAAGAAAATTAATGCAGATAGTTCGCAGAGGGGAAGAAATAACCTGTGCTTGCTGTCTGAGGAATGCAGGCTTTCATTTCAAAGGACTTTTTTCTTTATGTCAACTGTAATATTGGTCTTTTCCCCTTGTATTCTGTTTTTATTCCAGGGTAACTCTGTAACTAAAGGGTGGTAGGTCCATATTTGAGCACTCAACAATGCAAACTCACAAACTCAGCATGTTTGTGTAGATGTGTGTACACAAACAAAACAAAAAACCAGCTGTAATTCTCAGGATAGCAGGCAAAGCTATGTGTGTATGGCAAATACACTGTCCAGATGATTTTCTATCTGTTCTCATGGCAATTGAAATGCCAGTTGCACTGGCTCTACTATATAAGAAAAAGCAGCTGATACCTTAGAACTGAATTCAGAAGCAGCTTTCCTGATGCCCTATTCTTGATGAATAATCTATCTGCTTTTATTAATCCAGTATGATTAATAGTTTATCATTTGCCTCTTTTCTGTAGCAGTAATGTCTGTGTACTAAGAAATGCTTATGGTATTTGTCTTGAATAGAAATCCCCACAGCAAAAGCATGAAAATTACTGGGTTTTTTTCTAAAAGGGAAGACTAGCAGGAGGTGGAGTGGATAGACAGCAAGCTATCTGAATATCTGTAAGCACCAGTTTAGTCTGGAAAAAAGATCCAACTTTTTGTCCTTATGATAGTTAATGCTAATTTAGAAAGTGGACAATAAACTGTAGAATAAGGAATATGGCTAACAGATTAAGAACTGTCTTTATTTATATTTCTAAGAGTTATCAGCTGTTTTTCTGCATATGTATTGCCAAGCTGTTTACAAAACAAATTCACTTAGGTTTTGTCTGTTGACTGCAATTGTACTGTACCTTCATAAAAGTACAGTAAGCACATCAGGGTAATATAAATGTATCTGCCAAGTACTAAGAGGACTTCTAGCATGTTCAAATGCAGTGAATGGAGTGAGTGAGGGAGAGAGACTGCAAACTTGGCTATTCCTGTGAGAATCTAACTTGTATCAAAGCCTGCTATGAAAATCCCCATAGTGTGTCCATCCTGGCTAAAGAGAATTCCTTTAAAGCGTCAGCAGAAGCAATAGCAATTTGGTTTTTCAATCTTTCAAATTCTCTCTTAAAACTTTTTGTGTACCATTACTTTTGATACTGAAATATAAGTATATATTTCATGAAATTAAAAAAGTGCTTCTGCTTCATGAGTATTTTCTCTCAAACTTCTCTGAGTCTTATACTGTGTTCTCTAAACAGGATATTGAGAGAGTGTACTTCCTGTTTAGTTCAAACAGCCAGAATCCTAACATGATAAAAACAAATACGTTATTAGATATTTGCCAAGATGGCCCAGAAACTTGAGCTTAGGTATTATACTCCATCTGAAATAATTAGGATGCACTCTTAATACCAGACTGCAAATCCTATTTATTCTTTGCTATGTTCATAATAAGCTGAGTGCTGCAGTTGATCCTTAGAAAGCAATGTCTTAGAGTTTGTAGCTTATCTCTTCTCCTCTCAGTTCACCACTGTTTGTCACTCCAGGCACCCCCTGTAATGGCCTATCCTGCCACAACGCCAACAGGAATGATGGGCTACGTGATGGTGAGTGGAATTCCTACAGCTCCAACCAGGCAGATGCTGTGTATTGTTTGATTGCTTATAGTTTGGTAGCTCTTGATTTCCTGAACTATTCTACTGAAGACTGAATTTCAATTCCCATTCATTTATTCCTCACCAAAATTAATAACTTCAGGTTTTCTGAACCACTTACAATATTTACATTTACATAAAATTAGTCTGAAATTAAGTTTGCCCTTCCTTACTTCACTTGTTTCATTCATAAACTTCTTAAAATGGAATTACATCATGTTTAAGTTCCCTTCCAACCCAAACCATTCTGTCATTCTATGAAAATTAACAGCATGTCTGTCCTTGGTGGTCTTTACTGGCATAGAAATAAGTGTATCATAGAAGTTTATCATGTCAATATAAATAGCTGCCTTCAGAACAGAAATGTTTTCTTGGTGGAGTGAAGCCTTCCTTAAATACCTTCTGCTGAACTTGGGAGCAAGTATCTGTGATGATTAATGCTATAAAAGTGCAAGTTTGTGACACTGCAATATGGTGTGGTTTTGGTTGAGAACTGGATCTGTTAGTGACACACCAGTGCCTCGAGGCTTTTGACACAAACCTGACCTTCCTGCTTTTTGCTCTGAAAATTTTTGTTCTTACCTTAAATTTTAAAATAGTCCTGAAATTATATACCTTAGCTCTTTTTAGTATGATTTTGATGCAAAACAGCTTTCCTGGATGAACAGAAGGCAAGAAAGCTTACTTCAAACAGTTATTCTATTAAATGCCTCACAGATCAAAGGAAAAAAAAAAGGTTAAATGTTTCATTGTATAACCAAATTACTTTAATGACGTACACCTTGTATACACTCATTAAGTGAACTGCAGAAGTGGCCAACTGTGTTCTTGAGGGCTCTTGGGAGAGTATCATATATCATATCATTCCCCATTGCCCATCCATGAACTCCCATATTCTTGATCAAAGCTGTTATGGTTAAACTAACATTAATGTGGATTCAAACTTGATCTATACAACTTTGCTCTTATGGTACCAGCAGCCTTTTCATTGTTATTTTGAGTCAGCAGCAGCAGAAGGTAACATATGTAGCATGCAAGAAGTAATCTTGCATATGCTACGTTGCTGTGTTATGTTTAATTGTGGGGTTTAAATGCCAGTGTGAAATGGAAACTGGAGTTAAGGAGCTGTCACTGTTACCCTGAGTTGCTGCTGCTTGTTCAAGCGTGCAGTATCTGAGCAGGTGGGTGAGGTAGGGCATTACAGAATGACCAGTGGGCTCTGTAGCGTGTCCTGAAAATTGCCCTGGCTCATTCAGACTTTACTCAGGACATTTACCATGAGGAATCTCTGAAGTGTTGACTCAATTTACAACCCTTGCTGTAAAACCTTTTAGTGTTTCATAAAAGCAGTAGTGGGGACCAGAGTTCTGAGGATGGTCCTCTCTAAGTGCAGGCTTTTCCCTTGTGCTCCCATATGTTGCGAAGGTGCTGGGACAGGCACCTTACTTAGTGCTGTAGCACTCTGCCTGGGCATTCCCTGGCTGCTGCTTCCTGTGTCTTGGACCAGCAGTTGTTCAGTTGTTCTTATATTTTTTTTTTAATAGGGTGTTTTCATTAGGGTCAGTTTATTGAATGGGTTCACCCTGTGATTGCCCATACAGCTGGTTGGCATGGTAGGAGGAGTACCACCACCACCAGGATTAGTCAGGGAAAAGATGCTTGGAATGGGACTTGCTTCAGTGGAGCTGCTGCTGGCTGTCAACCCAAGTCTGAGAGAAGTGCCAAAAGCAGTGCCAGAGATGGACATCTGTGATAAATATAATGTGACTTGTAAGACCATCAATATACATTGAACTCGGAATTTGGCTCAGCTGGAGTGTTGGTTACACTTTGACTCTGATTGCATATTGACTTAGCATTGATTGCATGTACAGCTCTCAGTTTTTGCCCTGAACTCTGTCAGCACTGCCCTGCTGTCTGCAAAACTGTGCTTGTGCTTTCAGGGAAGTGCTGTCAGACCTTGTGTTTGGGAGCATAAGGACCAGCACAAATGCTTGTCTAACAAGTGTTTTAGTGCTTCAGATCTTTGCAGCAAGAGAAATGGGCTCAGTTGCTATTGAGAAAATTCCTTGGAAAGGCTGTAATGTTCATTTCTGGTAACCTTTATTTGCAGAATATTGTAGAAGGATATCCTGTGGTTGCATATCTCAAATATGACCAAGGCTTTTCACCCATTTGCCATTTTCCTTTATCTCCTTAAATACTTCCAGTGTATTAATGCTGTGTGTGATTTGATGCTGTCTGGGTTTTTTCAGCCATCACAGATGGGAGGCATACCAGTAATGACACAGCCAACTTTGATATACAGTCAGCCAGTCATGAGACCACCAAACCCCTTTGGCCCTGTACCGGGAGCACAGGTGTGTATATTCAAATTATTGGTGCTGGGAATAAATTACATGAGGCAGTTTCTTTAGAAATATATTTAATATGATGTTAATTTTATACATAGATATAATTAATATATCTTATTTGTGTTGGGCAAATTATTGCATGAGCCCAGTGGTTCATGGGAGGTTTGCTTACTATCTGCTTGTATCCATGTTGACAGCAGCGAGTTTGTGTTACCAAACCAAAGAGGGTAGGTTTTTTTCAGGCATTGTTTTTCTGGGAATATGACAATGGCAAAGAATAGGAAAACCTGATGTCTGTGCTCTTTGCTGAAGATGACCTTTTTCCTCAAAGTCATGTTCCATGCTGCTTTACCCTCAGAGTGTGGCTTTGTGAGATTTACTATTACAGCTTTTTCCTAAGTATATGTGTCACTGTTCTTTCCCCTGTTATACCTAAAAGTATTAGATTATAAAGTACCCAAGGTGCAAGGGATGTGCTTGTATTACAGCATTTTGCAGTGCCCAGACAGGGTGCGTTTAGCTTTTTATGTCCATGACTGCATTAGATGGGTTTGAAAAAATTGTGGAATCAAATTTGGTGAAACCTCAACCCACCACCCAGCTGTTGGTCCTGAGCACCTCAGTGGGAGGCACATGGCAGGTCCATCTAGTTTTAACTGTGGTAACCTCCAGTGGGTTTTTTGTTCTTTCATGGTTTTGCAGGAGACTGCATTTGTAGCATAGTGAGGATGTGCAATAGCAATGCCAATCTACCTGGCCTTTCCCTGTTAAGTTCTGCCTTAGATGGAGTGCTCCTGAAGTCCCCTGGTTACCTGTTTCTTGGGATGTGTTGTGTCCAGATTGATTACCCAACCTGCTGGAATGCATGTGCCAAAGGGCCACTCTGAACTAACTGCATCAATACTGGAGTTAAATTCATGCCTGTTTTTGGGTTGTTTTACTGTTTGTTCTACAAATATATGTTCCTGGGAAATTTCTATCTGAACTCACTGTTATAACCCAATAGGCATCTTAGGAGAGGGGCTTTTTTTACGGTAGGAAAAGCATCTTTAAAAGTAGGAGGAAGAGGGGATGGATAACCCTGACCACATTCATGCTATTTTTGGAAAATTTTGAGATCATTAGGACTTTGTTTGTGAAGTTGGTGCAGTTAGAGGCAGAGCCAAGTTTAGCTGGCAGACTGAAGCTCCAGGATTAAGTGTGGTTTTACTCACCTATCAGATGTTTCTTTTTCAAAGTTGACTCTGTACATCAGACTTCTTAGAAGAATGAAATCTATTGTGCCTGTATTTTGATCTTACTATAAAAAGCTCTGTCTCTATAGGTGACTGTTTAAAAGCATTCATGTATAACTTCACCTAGGTATAGGTTGGTGTAACTGCAGTGTTTGGGACAAGACTGGAGGGAAGAGAATTCAGCAGTAAGCTGGAACTAAAAAGAGCCTCAGGCATTTTCCAGTGACTCAGTCTGATCCTGTAATAAGAGAGGTTCTGCTGTGTGCTGACAGTGGGCTGTATGTCCATTGTCTTCTTCAAAATACAGCCTTGTGGATAGGATTTTTTCTAAATATCCTCTTTTAGATGCTTTATCTGAATGGGATGCTGTTAGATTTCTTTAGCTAGAAATGCAGTCCTCAGCTGGCTTTCTCTTGGACTTCTGAGAGCTGCTTTGCACCTTCACTGTCACTTAAATGATTTGGTATTTTTCACATGGGTTTTATACCATTTCAGGAGGACAAATAGTTTTTATGTCAGTTTTTAAATAGGAGGATAGGAGTCCTAGGATGTCCTAGTCAAGGATAGGAGTTTTCTCTACATTAAAAAAAATTGAAATGATCCTTTAAAAAAAAAAAAACCTGCCTACCTGCCTGATTCAGTTATGAACAGGTAGATGGGTCTGAATAGCTCAGTGAGCCTTTTTGCTTCATTTGACATGGCAGGGCGTGGCCTAGGTTGAATCCCAGCTGGCTGTCAGAACAGGAGAAAGAGGAATTAGTCACAAGTGAGGTGTGTGTAGCTGTATTTATTCTCTTATCTGACAGTGTTTGGCTCCTGTGAGAATTAATTTCATTGAAAACACACCCTTTGAGTCAGCATTTGTTGACCAAGGAGGGTTTTCCCTGAGACATGCAGTCTGTGTTGCTGGAAGGTGTTGAGTTTTCAGAAGCCTGACATCAGTAAAGATCTTAAATGAAACAAGGGCTCTATGTGAGAGCTTCCCCACACACAGCAGAGTTTATTGATGTATAGCCATGGAGGAGAATTACACTTTTATCACACTGAATTTACTGTGTGCTGAGTCTTTAAACTCTTCTGAGAGTGTATTTCACAGTTTAAGTTTAGTTAATGCTCTTGTGCCAGAAATAGAAAAAGGAAAGTAAAAGAAATAGAAATGTGTACTTGGGGTCAGTAAACAAATCTTAAAGAATAAATAATGGTTATCTGCAAGGCACACAGCTCAAACTGCCCACATGGATCAATGTAAACACCATTATTCTAACACTGCTTTTGTCCATGGCATCATCAGTGCCAAAAACTAAACTGTTTTTCATATTTAATTTTAAAGCACCAGATTATATCACCTCCAGTCTCCTGATAGGTCTTGGGTGTTGTCTACAGTAAAGAAAGCTGAAGGTACTTAAAAGCATGATGACAAATATGAAGTTGTTGCCAAAAATTTTATTGCCAAGTTGTAGTGAGTTGAGAACACACTGGGAAAATAGGCATCTTAATGTTGTGTAGTTTCTGTGTAAATTAAACTGTTCATAACTTGATACACTCAAGAATTAGTCTTAATAAATTTTTTCTCTGTCTAGACATACCTATTTTGTTTCTCTTCCAAGTGTTCTCTTTACATGCTCACAATGGTTTTCCTTTTGCAGTCAAAGGCAAAATTGTTGCAGTCAGAGGCAAGGGTAGTTTGGTTTTTAAGGACAAAATAATTTGAAATAATTGAGAATGAAACTAGAACAGTCACTTCTTTGAAAATCTTAGTGCAGGAGGCATTCATAGTTTTGAAAGGTGTGTAATTTTTCTTTGAAAATATTTATCTTGCAATATTTCCTGCCTGAGAAAGAAAACAAGTTTTCATCATGATAAAACAGTGGGCATTACCCACTGTGAACTATGACAGTGTGCTTTCCAGAACAGTAAGAATGGTTGGAGTTGTTTGATGACACTGTAGCTGGTGAGGGGGAAGTGTGTGTGAGGAGGGGGCAGGCTGAATCAGTGGTTCAAGCAGAGGGATGGCAGATGTGATACAGTACAGCAGAATGTTCCAGACAAGCCAGATCTGACTGATGTACAGGGGCTGGAATGTGTCTGCCCTCACAAGGCCTGAGTGCTGCAATGTGCAGCAGCAGGGCTTGGCTATTCAACAAACAACTGTTGTGTTGGCCAATATAAAATGGTACAATTGGGACAAACCTGTGTGCCTTCACATGTCACCTGTTCTGGTGTGATTGTCCCCAGAAAGACATAGCCTAAGGAGGGGGAAGCAGATGGGTAGTGCAAAATTTAAGATTTAAAATAGAATAAAGAAATCACTCCACCTACTGCCAACATCTCTGTAAATTGTAACACTGCAGTTGTTAACATGGTCAGTTGTACACGGCAAGTAGCAGGAGTGATCACCTGGGTAATGGAGAATAGGTCAATGTGCAGATGAGTAAGTTGGTTTGGTGGGTGTGTTTTGTGGTTGTTTTTTGGCTGGGTGTAGGGTTTTTTTTTTTTTTTTGAGGGGTGTTTGAAACTGTAAGAACAGGGTGTGAAGTTCAGGACAGACTTATGCCAAAAAGTAGACCTTAGAGATGCTTGCTTTGGCACATTACCCCTAAAATATATGCTAAAACAGCTTGACAGACTTGTTTCATGGGGAAGCAGAATGTAGCTAATGATGGCAATCAGCCCAAAGCTCACTTATGGACGGGTTCTTAGGTTTTACGTGACTCCAGGGACCTTTGGCTTTGTTAGAGGCAGTGCTGGAGGTGTGACTAAGCTGTCTGAGCAGTGCAGTGCATTTCACATCACACCAGCTCTGGACAGTAAGGACACTAAATCCACAGCTCCAGTTGGATCAGCACTAGAGAAATTGGTGGCCAGGGCTGTTGTTTTAAACGCTTCTCCTTAGAAACTGCTAAGAGCAGTCCTGGTTTCAGATCTATTTGTAAAATCTGGAGAGGTGCAATGTACGAAACTGTCTAACTATACTTTCCACATTTTTTTTTTTAGGCCTTTTTAATAATTAGAGGAACATTGTTAAAATGTGTATTTACTGCAAGATGTTGTGTCTCATCTGAATTTAATTATGGCATAATAGCACTGTCAGTTTTTTTTCTCAGATTTTAACCTGAGCAGGCTTCGTGAAATTTCTGCTGTGTCTGTTTATGTGCTGATGTTGCACATGTGACTCCAACCTACCAGTCTTCCACACTGCTTTCCAACTGGAATGTTACTTTGGACTTGATATGGGTTGGAGATTTGCCAGCTCAGTCTGATATAAGTTTTAGTATGTGACTTCAAGGCATTTGACCATGAAGAGGAAGAATGTCACCTGAAATCAGGTGGCAGCAGGCATTCCTTGCTGAGGTTAGGACGCTATTGGACCATATTACTAGTCTGCCTATGGCTTTCCAAAAGGAAGAACCAAGTTTAAGAGGGGAAATTCTGACATCCTGAAACTGCTTCTCAAGCATTTCCCATTCTGTCTCATGACTTTTTTTTCCATGATTTATTTATGGTGACTGGATCTGAGTGCCCCACTGGGAGTAGGGTTTTGGGAGGCGATGCAGATTCCAATGCAGATCCAGCATGTACTGATCCTGAAGGAAGTCCTTCTGCTCATGTGGTTTCCAAGATAGACGCTCATGTGAAAAATTTAAATGTACAATGGCAATATTTACACTCTGAGCACTTCTGCAAGCAATTCCCATGAGCAGATTCCCTGTCATGTGTAGGTTGGCAGGTGCCTGGCATTTCCAAAGGAAAAGGTCTTCATGCAGTGTTTTTTGCCATGGGCACGGAGTGCAAGTGACCTGGTTCTGAACAAACTGTTCCAGTGAGGAACCCAAATTGGAGGATAATGACTTTGATTTGTAACTGCAAAAACATGATTGTTCTACTCAGGGGGAGGGCAAATAGGATTTAATAAAACACCATTTATAATGGGAAAAGTACTAACACAGAAGGAAAAACAAATCAACAAATAGCAGATACTCCTGCAAGTACAGCCTGCAGATTATTGGTCCTTCCCAGCAGCAGTCGTTGGAATGCCAATATTACCCACCTCTAAATTATGTGCTTTATATGACTGAGTTTGTGGTGTGGTGCTTTAGGCACATGACTGTAGGATGCAATTTTTATGAGTGTACAGACTATCAGTCACAGTCTTCAGTTCTCACCTAAAACAGCTGCAGTAGCAGTTGAAATTCTCATCTTTTTTTCCTTTTTTTTTTTTCCTACTCACAGAATATATCCCATGTTCTTCTTCTAGGTCCCAAATTAAGAACTATCTATTCTCTGCTATCCAGCCTCTTTTTATATGTGTCCTATTTTGACAAGAAAAGATGCTGAGAGCTGTTCCTTCTGGAGAAACCATCTGGAAAGCTGCCATGCTCTGGCTAGACCCCAGCATCATCTCTCCCTGCCAGGCTGTAGTTTTCCCAGTAAAGCAGGGAGGACTAACCTGTTTCACTGGAGTCAGGCTGAGTGTTTTGTATCTTCTTTTGAAGAAAACTGCTGTGAAAGTGTGAGGTTATCTGCTTATTTGGCAAATGCCACTGGCATTTCCTTTCTGGAGGGTCATGTCCAGCTTGTTTCTGCATTACACCAATCACTGAAGAGGCTTTGTTTTCCATATGACCAAACACCTTGTTTTAATAGTTGACTTCTGCCAAGTTTGCCTCTTAACCTCCCCTTGTCCTTTCATTACACGTTCAGCTTTCATATTCTGTCATTCTGAGACCTTGTTTTCTTTTTCTTTCCCTTTCTCTGTCGTCTTTCTTACTAGCTGTCTGCAGCATCCAGCCCTTCCAGTCAGAGTCCTCACAGAGCCTCAGGAAAGGATCCCTTTGCAGAGCTCTCTCTCCAGGATTTCTTGTAGAACAACTTAGGTATTGTCCATTATTCTGGGGAGATGCTGGTGTTTGTGATACGAAAACAAAAAAGTTCTAATTCTAAAAGTTTTATTAATGTGGCCAGAACTGTTTCTGAAGGAAAAAACCCCAAATTTTGTTGAGTTGGAAGCACTGTAGAAGTGACTTGGAAACTCTGTGTATTTAACTTCAGCAATTTAGAGGCTGATCGAGTGCTTTTGTCTCAGTCCATTGGAAATAGAAACTCCTATTTGGAGTTTCTACTTGCTTGCTACTCCATTGGAAATAGCAAGCTCCTGTGGCCCTTGCTGCAGTTAGGGAGAAGGAACTGGTGCTACCTGGTGTTTACCATCCCATCAGGAGGATGTTCAGAGTTCCCCGTTAGCAGCAGAGCCCTGAGTGCTGCTGGCAGAGCTGCTGCTGCTCGTGCGCTTCCCCGTGCCTTGACCAGAGTTCCCTTCGTGCAGGAGGAGATGCTCGTTTCCCACGTGCCAGGGATCCATGGTGTACAGAGGTGCAGTGGAGGAGTTGTGTTGGTTTTGACCAGTCAGGGGCAGGTGGGGATTAAATAGTAAAATGAGTGAAAACATGAAAAAGAAATTCAAGAATTCACAGTACAAAGAGAGAGTAGGCTTATTGCACACAGCTGCTGCTTTTCTTCATGCACTTCCTCTGGTTCAACATGAAAAATGACCCTGAGTTCTCTTCATAATGGCGTTGGTCTGTGTTATGCTGCCACTGGTGACAATACTGCATGGATAACTAGGTGGGTTTTATTTTTAATGCAGAGCTATTCCAAAGGCTGGTGTCGTTGGAAGAACATCCCGATGGCTTTTTGTTGTTTCCTGGCCCTGATTTTTAAAAATATTTTATTTCTGTCCGAAACTTCAGATCATGGGGTAGCTTGGGCATCAGAAGAATGGAGATTTTTGAAGAAAAAAGGTTTAGAGTGAAGTGCTACTTCTGTTGCATGTTAACCCCAGGGTTTTTCATCTTTCCAGATTCAGTTTATGTAACTGTGTTAGATGGAAGAGAAAGGAACGTTCCAAAAAGATGTGCTCAGCAGTAAACTCCCACTTCCAGGAAAAAAATGAACTTCAGTCTCTCAAACTCTCCTCTTCCATTAAGTGATGCAGTGAATTGATGAAGACCAGTGAAGGAAGCTGGGACACCTCCATCCGAAGACATCAGTACCCAACACTAAGCCAAGAATTGCCATGAATTAAGACCAAGATCTATTCTTGTCCTGGTGACTAACACATCAATACTCTCAGCTTCTAAGAATATCCTTAATTGGTAACATATGAAGAGAAGGCTTCATTCTGGAAATTGATATTGGTGTTTGGAAATGCTGGCTGGATTGGAGATGTGTCGTTTACCATAACTCAAAACAAGACTCTGGGCAGGGGAGGGTTGAATCCTAACTCTTAATTCTGCAGTTACCTTTTCTTCAGTCCTCACAAATGTAGGCACAGCAGTAATGGAAATTAACTTTTTTTAAAAATTATATATTCAGTTTGCAGTAGACATTCCTTATGTATTATTGTTTGTATTTATTTATGATTATCAATTTAACATTAATATTGTATCAAAAAAAACCTCCTTATGAAAATGAGTATGGATGTATACAGTATGTCTGATTTTTATCCACAAAGAATGAATCTGATTCAGAATGCTTTTCAGCTGACATACAGAGCACTAAATATTTTAAAGGTCTGAATCTAATGAATTCTCAGTATATATGGGAATTAGGGAAGAGCTGTAAAACGCATTAATCCTTATAGTCAATTCTGTGCCTAGGATTTTGCAAGGGAACAGTTAACTGACTAGAAGAAGCACTACATTTTTAATTCAGCATTAGTGCATTGGGAAGGAACTTTATTGCTTTGTGCTTGGCATGTCATTATTTTTACATTTGACATTATAAGGCCTTTCCAAGATGAATGTGAGGAATTGCTTTCACTTTTAAGACTTTCCTTCTTTTCTGTAAAAAAAAAAAAGAGGTGTTGTGTGTTGGGGGGGGAAAGCCTTTTCATTTGGCTCGTGCCATGTTTATGATCATGTACCTTTTAAAAGTAAAAAAGGGGAAGTAGCTTCCTTACATATGTCTAGTGGGTATTTAGTTCACGAGAAATTAAAGTAGCGCTGTTGATCGGTGCTTTGTGTAAATACATCATAACTTTTGGGTGGAGTGGGGCCTTCAGAAGGATAGTCAATGATACGAAAGCAATTCTGTACATGAATTAAGCATACTTGCTGCATTGTCTCTGCAGATTCTATTTTTGTTTAAAATATTAAAATGTATGTTAGCAAAAATGGGTGGATTTTCAAATAAAATGCAGCTTCCACAGAACTTTTGTTACGGTATGAAAGTCTGAGGTTCTTTTCTTTTTGCTGCTTAAAATGTGCACTGATAATTGCTTTGTTTACTTAATAAAATACCAAATGTATTTCATACATGCATATTGTATTGCAGGAAGTGCAGCACTCTGAATCTGTGGCTGATGTGATCCATGCAGCCTCTTCCCTGGGCTGGTGTCACGGGCAGCCTCTGTGTTCCAGTAACAAGGTGTCTCCTCCTTCCTGACCTAACGCGGTATTTCACCATCTTCTAGTTTTTCAAAATATTCGTGGCAATAAACTTGTACTGTTTATAACTGGGCAAGAACCATAAATATGTCCCCAAAAATTATCATTATCTTCCCTAATCTTCCAGCAGAAGTTAGTGCTGGAAAAGCTATGAACAGTTTGCTGAGACTGTCTTCTGTAATTAGACACAGGAAGAGTTGATAGAAGTGGAACTTTCCTCCTCACAATGATCTGAGGCTTGTCCTGGAGGCCAGGGTGTCATAAACTGAGCAGTACAGGTCAGTAGATTTAAAATTTCTTTCTCAAAGCATGTATAACAAACCTCCAGAACCTATTACAGAGGATGTAATACACACACCCACCTCTGGGGAGTTTCATACACATTTACTAAAATTTTGCCTTCCTACCACTGAGGCTTTCAGTGTGGGACAGTGCCCTCAGAGCAACTCAGGTTTGCTTGTGGTCAGCATATAAAAAGGGTGAATTGTTTGAATTGGGGGTCAGCTGGAAAAAAAGTGCACATCTGTGACCTGTTACCTACATCAGTAACTACCAGGGCACAGATTATTCTGAAATACAGTCTAGACCTTGTGTGAAGGAAGAAGGTAGACCTTTGTCCTCCTCCAGAGCCTGATCATGATAAAACATATGTCAACCTTTTTTTTTTAGATCTGTGGTGCTCTCTGCAGAGTCTAGCTTGAGGCTTTTGGCTGAGGATAGATCTGTGTTCCTCAACCTCTCTGTGATCCTTGGACTCTTTGTGTGGCTGTGGACTTGAGGCTGCAAATCATGAAAGCGCTGAAGAATTGATAACGCCCAAACCCATGTCTTCTGCAGGGATGCTGAACTCCTGTTACCCTTTACTGCTCACTTGTTGCTGCTCTATGTTCCTTGAAACAGCTGCTGTGCAAACTAGGTTTTCTTGCTGAAAGCCTTACTAAAACCCTTGCTGCCCTTTGGTTTACTCTTCAGAGACAAACTGGCTTGAGAATTCTCCTGAGTAGTATTTTCTCATTTGCTTTGTTCCCAGTGTTTGCTTTCAGTATCACTGAAATAACACTCAGTTTAGCTTAATTTCAAAAGCACAGCACACAGACGTATTTTGTTTTTTAATTATTGGTACTTTTCAATAATAAGGGGTTGTGAAAACCTGGTTTTCTTTAGAATTGAGTTGAAAGGCTGTTTAATCTACAGGAGCAAACTGTGTAGGGAAGCTCCTGCCCTTAGTAAGCAGAGGACAGTGAAGTGCTTTGTTGGAGGGATGTGGTTCCTCTTAAAGCTTTGAGTAGGGAACTGGTGTGTCAGAATAACCACAATATTTTTATTTTTTTTAAAATCAGGGAATTATATAATGAAAACAACTGGATTTACCTCTTGAGACAATTAGTCTTGCCAGAACAAGAACTTGAACAGCTCCTAACTGAGTTTTCTAACAGCACAAATGTAGAGTCTTCATCTGAAGACAGATCTAAATTCCTTTGCTGCTTTTTTTCTTCGTTTCAAAGTCACAAACTCAACTCAGCTAGTACTTCAGGCCATGTTTTTAAAGTCTGTCTTTTCATGACTTTGTGACATCGGAGGTTCCATTCAGCTAACTGCCAGAACAAGTCACAGATGTTCCCAGCTGCCAAACAGCCCTTCAGCAAGAAAAAGGGACAGGGTGAAACCCTGCATCTTTCATTAGACAAAAAGGGCCCATTTCCAGAGCCTGACACAAATTTTGTAGCAACATAAATGAATTGCAGCTTAAAGGCTATGACATAATTGAGATAAAGATTGTGGCAGAGAAATGAGAATTAAGTGCTAAAAACATTGGGACTGATGGTAAATGCTGATGGGAGCAGAAGGCTGACAAGATAATGTGAGGGCCAGTGAAAAAATGTGCTGAATACAGACTAAAGAGCAGTGCTAATGGCAGCATATGTAAACTGAATGAGAGCTTTCTCCTTGGCCTGTTGTCAGTCTCTTTACTTGACCTTTGGAGCTCTCACACCACAGTGGACAGAGCAGAAACAGGCTTGACATCTTCCACTGAGTTTGCCCAACAAGAAAAATCTGTGAAATGCTGCTGTTTTCCAAGTTCAAGCTGGAGCGCAGAGGGACTTAGCTGATTGTTCAGCTGCATCCTGGCTGGAGCAGGAGAATGATTGAGGAGGAGAGAACCCTGGGCAGGCTCCCTGAAGGTGGAACATTGCTGCCACCTACTCAGCACCTTTTTGTACCTGAAGGTTGAGTAACACTATGGGAGATGGCCTCCCTGAGATAACAGATCAGTCTAGGAGAGAGTGAAACACATTTAATTCTTTTCTTGCTTCTCTGATGGTGAAATTTCCTGAAGCAAAGATCAAAAAGCCTTGGAACAAAGAGCCAACTTGCTTAAATTTCTATGTGGGGTGATAATAGGTACAGAAAATGTGTTGGATGCAAGCATAGTGCTTTGGATATCTGGCAGCTGCAGTACACAAGGAGTACTGGGGTCTTGCGTTTATTTTCATAGCATGGATATTTTCATAGCATAGCATGCTTTGTTCTTGGCAGTAGCTGCTGAACTTCCCTGTGCCAGCTACAGCAATTGCCCAAGTACTGGGTTTTTTTTAGAAAAGCAGTATTTGATACAATTTTAGCTTCTTGTTGTACTTGAATCACTAAGTGAGCAAAGATCCAGCACCATGTTAAATCCCAGTTTTCAGCGTGGCTCAGTGTTCAGTTGTCCACATATGGGAACAGTTGTTGGCATCTTGTTGCCATGTCATGTCCTAAAACAATATGGTGTTTGTGGGAGACAGCAGAATATGAACTCTGAAATATGGTATTGCAAAAAACATCCTTACTTTCACAGTTGACTCAAAATCCAAGGAAAAGCCTTTTTTTGGAGAAACATCCAGCTGTGAAACATCAGTGGCTAAAGATGCTAACACCAATAATTTCTCTGCTCTGTGCTTGTCACTATAGTGTAACTTTGCAGTCCATTAGCTTCTGCCTTGACCTTATTCTGGCAAACTCCTTTTAGCCCACAGAAGCAGAGTGTTTAATAATTTCTCTCTCAGAAAGCAGCCAAACAAGAACAACTGCTGCCAAACGAGTCTCTTACCCTCATTTCCCAAAACATGCAGGTCTGAACCTGTGGAAAGGTTGCCTTGTTATATAACCTTGCTGCAGCTGAGGCTGCAAACCTCACAAAAACCAGACCAAAAGTGAAATCACCCATATTCCCTGCAGCTCAGGCTGGGGGAGATCATACCAGCACAGCCAGACTATGAAGCAGTACAATCCAGTTGCTCAGAGAGGGTTCAAACCAGCAGAGTGCTGAGGTAAGCAGCTCCTTTCATCACTGGAGTGGATACAGACTCTCAGCACACCTCTCCCTATTGTACTTTTTAGACATTCTATGGACCGATGATTCTCACTTCCAGCTCATGGACCTTAGTTCTATTAAAATAGTTTTTATTTCCTTGCAACTAGAGTGATACTTTCATTTCTTTAATTTTGAATTCCAAGGAATACTTGTTGAAACTGCAAGTTTCTTTGAGCTGTGTTCTAGTTTAAACACATAACTCCAGCACAACTGAAGCTTAGCTTGGATTATAGTTGTGGAGACACCTGGACAGTTGCTTGCATCCTACAGTTGTCTTGTGCAGCAGTAACACAGTAAAGAAAAGGTATTTTATAATGCTGGGAATACAAGGGTGACTCCCATAAGTTTGGTCCTAACTGGAGTAGTGAACT
Organism: Trochalopteron elliotii; assembly: GCA_024734555.1. Taxonomy (NCBI): domain Eukaryota; kingdom Metazoa; phylum Chordata; class Aves; order Passeriformes; family Leiothrichidae; genus Trochalopteron; species Trochalopteron elliotii. Next base: position 2,393,468 of record JANPWX010000175.1, read on the forward strand.
CCAAGTGGGGCTTGGAAAGCACTGGCTGTGCTGCCAGAAAGTGACTGATCAGCCCCCTGTTTTACAACATGCTGTTCATTTCTGAGAGATTTTGCCAGTAACAAATTTATCAAATCCAGATGCCTTGGGCTGAAGACCCAGCTTTCTCCATATGAAAGCCTCACAGTGGCCTTAATGCTAATCCTGTAGAAATCAAGGGGATTTGGGACATTTCACTAAATATGTTTTGCTGCAGGCTGTTGCTTCTGGCTTGTGCAGGCTGCCTGTGGCTTGTACCCTAATTAGCATGTTTGGGATTTCTTTTTAACTCCCTCACACCCACACAGGCTGTTATGGGAAAAGGCTAAACTGACTGGAGGAGAGAAGTGTTCTTTTTTCCAAGGTGCAGGTTGATGTCCTGCCATATGTCCTGCACATGGTGTTATGCATTATGGGCATAAGCCAAGAGAAGCCTAGAGATGGGCCCTACATTTACACCACTAGAAAATGTAAATCCCTTCTGGGGAGTGGTGGGAAGGAGGAGAGGCCTTTCTCTAACAGAAAAGCCATTCAGTATAAGCCACATTCTAATTCTGCATCTAAAGGAGAAGCTAATCACTGAGCAGAACTAATCTCTCTTTCAAGTCAGCCATTTCATGGCGCTTGTGCTGCACTCAGAACAAAGGCAGGGGAGCCAAGGGGAGGCTTCTGTTGGGCTCTGGACACAGCAGCGCTGCCCAAGTGCAGATCCCCATTCCCTGGACACTCAAGGGACAGGAATCACCTCAGTCTTCGCAGGAACTCCACTGGGTTACAGCAGGAACATGACCAAACTCACTTTACTGTTCACCACATGGCAGAGAAGTGAGAGTCAGTGTGAGGTGGAGTCTGCCACCTTCCCCTGTTTGCTTGTGATCCCAGCCTTGGAGGAGCTTGGTCAGTGGAGCCCAGTGGGACTCACCTGCAGCCCAAGGAGACACCTGCTGGGCAGGAACAGCTCGGCGTGCTTGGAAAAGCAGAAGTGTTTGCACTGAAGTACAGATACACTGAGATACTGCACAGAGATACAGGTTGTTTAAAATGTAAGTTTTTTTAAAAAGCTTTATTCCAAATAGCTGATTATCCTGTCAAGGGTTTAAATCAGATTATTCAATGCTGTCACAAGTTTCTAATGAGGACATGCACAGGTCAGAGCCTACATGTGGGAAGGACCTGTTGTGTGAGAGGGTGTCCAGAGGGAACTCCCCCACCACTGCAACAATGCATTAAGATATATGTTCAAAGAGACCAGCCACAAACCAAGGATATGGGCTTACACAATATGTTTGGCCAATTCTAAACAAACAAAATATTTAAGACCTTAGTGAGTTTTAGGATGGTTTTAAATTAATTTTTGTTTATTTTAATGTATTTAAGTAAGGGTCTTGTGGAGACAGATAAAAAAGCATGCAAACACAATTTATAGAAATAGTTGAATTAGGCTTACACAGATAATTCTGCTTTAGCAGAATTTGTAACAGTTCTGTGTTTTATGGCAGCCTACATTTACCCATTCACTGATCAAGAGGGAATTCCACATCTGCAAGTGGAGACAACACAAACTATATATTAGCTTGGACCTTTTAGTAGATATATGTGCTGCTACGTGGACTGAATACCCCAAAAAGTGCACAAGACCTCTCTCAGTGGTGAGGAAAGGACCCTTTCAATTAGCCTCTGCACACAGACATACCTCTCGTGAAACTTATAATCATGATTCAGACACTCTAAAATAGTTTCCTCAAAGCCCCATGCCACATGGAAGAGAGCAAATATTTAATTAACTGAGAATGTTACATTTCTGTGTCAAGAGCACAGCTTGCCTAGTTTTCATCAACATCTTCGTTAAATAAGGCCTTGATCATCTCAGCTGTGACATGCCCATCTGATTTACCAGTGGTGTCCTCTTCTCTGTGGCTCCTGCTTGGCATTTCTTCTGGTTCCTTACAAGTCGGCACAGCTTTTCCAATCACATACAGCTTTCTCTTCAGAGGTCCCAGTTTTGAGTATGCCTTAAAAAGAAAAAACATGTTTCCTTTGCAATTTTGTAGGAAAACAAACATTCTTAAAAAAAAACAAAACAACAACCCAGCAACTTTTCTTTTTAAAGCAACTGTAGAGATTCTGCCCTGGGGTTGTGTTTGATAATACTAATTATGGGCTTCTTTTGCAAGCCAACTCATTTTAGGAGGCCACAGACCTGGTGCCCCCTTTCTTCTCCTGTGTGTTTTCACCAATATTACCTTCTCTAGAAAGCAAATTCTAATCTCAGATTCAGTTCTGTGAGAAGAATTAAACTAATCCAACAGCTTGCTCCTGCCAAAAAGAGAGCGGTCCAAGCCCAGCCATGTGCTTCTTCCACAACTGCACTGGCTCTGGTCTTCTCCAAACCTCTAAGTCTACTCAGTTGACCAACCCAACAGAAACTAATTCAGGGGGAGAAAGAAAAGGAAAGCTTTTCTGCTGTGTTTGAGTCAATCAGCTACAGGAAAGACCAATGTGCACTGTTTGAACCCAGGAACACCCTCATCCTGGCTTTCTGTTGAAGGAATATTGATCCTTTAATGCTACTGTGCAACAGATTCCAAAGGGCCAGTCCATTACTATTCAAGCAAAATAATCTTTTATTAAGTGACATTCAGAATTCTTCCTAGGGAACTTTCATCCTGACACTCCATGGGATGATTCCTAGGACACCGTTCAATTGCCAAAGCACGTGCCTTATGGTATCAGAGATGCCCAAAGGTATTCAAAATGTGAGGCTGGTCCATAGGACACAGACCCTGTGCTCTCTTGGCCCAGCACTAGGACACTCCAGGACATGGAGTGACCTAACTGTCCCAAACAGCACCAGAGGACTACAATCAAGTATCTGAATTGCCCACCAGGTAAAGGACACGTAACACCATTGGAAATGGAATGGTCCCGACAGTAGCTCATGCTCCACACTGAAAGATGTTTGTGTCAGTGAAAGACCTGATAATTCTAACTCATACCTGGAACTCTTCTTCATCTTCAGATGACAAGCTATCCAGGGCTGGAGTGAAGAATTTTTTCCACAGCTTTTCATCACTGTCTTGAGGCTTCTCGTAATCTCTTTTAGAGCCAATCTTTGGAAAGGCACTTCTGAGGCTCTTTCCATCTGTCTTTGCTTTTTAAAGAGAAGAAAAATGAAGTATATGTAATTGTTAAGCCTTATTGAAGGCAGAATCAGTACTTGATATGAGCATTGCCTGCAATCTTTAATACGGCTTAGCCCTTGTGATGCAAAGAACAGCTTGGTAGCATTTTTAATTGTCAATTCAAGCCAAGTGTTCATTTATGTTGGGGTTTTTTATGTGTTTTTAGTTAACAATTTCTGATCAGGACCCAGGAACTGAAATTGATTGGAAGTTTTAGAACTAACGGATATGTGGGAGGGGGCAGAGAAAAAAATGACCTTTTATCAGTTCAACTTAAATCCTGTAGAGCCCTGAATAGTTAAAAAGAATAAGAAAGGCAGCAAAAACAAGTATAAACTTCTTCTATACCCATGTTTGTGTATTTATAGGTACATAAATACAAGTTCCTGAAACACAATTAGTCTACCTATAACTCCCCTAAAGAGATCACCTCTGTAGTTGGCTAATTCTCAAGATGATTCTGGAGGATTCTGGACATGGTCTGCCAAGTTACAGGTTTGCCTGGGACAGCAACCCAGCTTATTGGAACAAAGCCTTTTCTGCAGGTAACTATTGCAAAAGTCTAGCAAAGGTTTTCAAAGTAAACATGTATTTAATACAGAAGTATTTGTCAACATACTTGCTGGTGCCTGACGGTTTCAAAAGGCCCACCTATGGCTGGGACTGATCAGAACTTCAACCAACATCTTTATGTATCCATAACTGTATGACTTCCATTTTTCTAACGTATCTCTTTAATTTTGTATTAAAGAGATATGTTAGAATCATCTTTCTTCTATTTTTTTCCATCTTCTTTCTTCTACTTGCACAAAGATGTAAAATAAAACTTGTGATACTTAGGGAATCCACAGAGGCTGTCCTAAACAGGTAAGCACAGGCTCATGCTCCTTCTTGCCTAATTGTATATCCTTTCCCTGGGCACCCTACCAGAAGGGATGGAGATTCAGCCCAAAATTCAGTACTGCTTGCCACGATTTTCAGTTCAGGCTGAGCTCCATCTAGCTTCATCTGCTCTTGCTAGGGATTTAGTTATAATTTAACTCTGGTGTATTGGCTGAATGACAGCAAAGTGCATGTACTCTTAATGTGAAAGCCTCTCAGGGACAAGCTATAATGAAGTTACATGGATCAGTAAAGAACTGATTAAGATATGATTCATATCTTCATAAAAGATAGCCAATCCTGTAAACTGCATTCCAGGGTAGCTCTAGATGTGTAATTACATTCCACAATCTGAAACCAATTTCAATTTAAAAACTGTATTACAGATAGATTGTGATTTTGTCTCCTTATGCAAATTACAATCTATCATGGCTGTGGTGGCTGCATTTGAGGGAAATAAGGTATTCACCATGTCAAACAGGTAGTTTGATTAAAAAGTTTCAGAAATAAGAAGTTTGTAAATGCTCAGTAACTTATCAAGCCTTATAAACTGCTGGCATTTGCATTACCTGCATATTCTCTGTTTTCCCTTTTCACTTCATCCTTAGGAAGTTCTTGCAAGCCAGCTCCCTTTGTGAGAAACAAATGCCTATGGAGTAAAAAATATAAAGTGAAACCCATAACAGGGGCCTGAATTTTCTCTCTGAACTGTCCTGTGCAATGATGTGGGGTGAGGGGGAGGCCACCCTTTCTGAGAACTGCTGCTGCTTAACCACAAAGGCAGAATAGCGCAATAGCTCAAAAATGCAATGCAGGCAGCCAGGTAGCTTAGTGGCTAATAAGCTGCTCTTTTTTATTCTTAGTGCTTTAGTTCAACTATGTCCATGAGACTAAAAGAAAACAAATGTTATAGTCTCCAGTCAGTCCAAGATTCAGACCACAGATGGCAGCTTTCACTTTGAAGAAATCCAAAGGGAAAGGAGAGAAAAATGGTCACTTCTTAAGACCTGGAACTTTTTGTACAATATGGCTAAAATCACTGAGCTGGGACTTGAAACTGAAGATGGATCTCTCACATTGTTGCATTGCACTTTTGATACCATTAGTGTTGACATTTTGTAGCTAAATTAATCTTTCTCTAGGGAAAAAGTTAAATGGTTTCAATACAAAAGCAGCTAATACTACAGACACCTCTGCAGACAGACATTTCCCAAGGTCTCTTCCTTTTTCAGTGTCAGGTCATTTGTTTCACTCAAGATTGCAAACCCCTTCTATTTGCAATTTAATCTTCACATCCTTAAACATTTTGTGAAGAGTAAAGGAAAAATCTATTACTCAGCCCTTAGCCTGAAAAGCTGGGGCTGAGACCATCTAATTGCAACACAAAAAATTATTTCCAAGCCTCAGTGAAATAAAGCAAGTGGTACTAGGTCTTAGTAGATTAATTAGGGACCCAGTTTCTTCCCTGAAATTTGGTACTTGGGAAGTCACAATGTTACTGACATCATTCAGAGATACTACTCCCATGTATACTCCATCAAATCCTGTCTCCCTTCAACTAGGAAGCTACCTTGGCTTTTATGTGGGAGAGCCCAAATAACTCTATGGAGTCTATGGAGGCAGACAGGAGCATTATCTTTAAAGAAAAATAATCACTTTTGAGTCCATAAAAACATTATTTTACCCTGATGCTTGTAGATGCTGAAGTTTGATATCAATCAATTTTGCCACTAAAGTGGTATTCTCTTCTTCCAGGAGCTGGACAGCAGCTTTCAAATCCCTTTCTTCCTTTTGGTAGATCTTAACCTTTTGACAATTAAAAAAAGAACTTTAAAAAATCTTAGAATTTTGGAAAGCTTTGATAGCAACTACTTTACCAGCACACGCCTAGAAAAAATGCAGCTGTATCAGCAAGATTGCACATTTGGTGGGGAAACATGGTGACAGACTTTCAGTCTAAGGGAAGGTCTCTCTGGTTCTTTCACACCTTTATTAGAGCCCTTTTACAGTCACAGCCAATGTGTGTCAATCACAGCCACACATTTGGGCTATGCAACCCTGACAGCAAAACCTTTTTGTGTAGTCAAACAGGTCTGCTAGACAAGGAGCTCTGGATTTTTCTATTGTGCTTTCACATCAGAGCTTTGAAAGAGGAAAATCTTTGCAGAGGTAAAGTCAGGGTCTTGCTCAGCAAGCGTTGTTTTTCTAATTCCTTCTTATACACAAAACCTTCTTACCCAGAATTAGTGAAGTTTTCAGTCCAAGTTACCACAATGTTACTTCACCCAGAGGGTGGCTGGGCTCTGGAACAGGCTCCCCAGAGAAACAGTCACAGCCTCAAGGCAGACAGAGCTCAAGGAGCATTTGGACAATGCTCTCAGACATGTGTTGGGGCTTTGCAGGACCAGGAGTTGGACTCAATGATCCTTGTGGGCCCCTTCCAGCTCAGGATGTTCTGTGGTTCTGTGACATTGGCTAAGCCCCAGGTACGACTTGCTTTCGACTGGTAAGTGCCCTTTATCACTGTGGAGTTGTACTGACCAAAGGATGCTGGTATCCAGTTCCCACAATTCCTCCCACTTTTGCTGAAATACAAGCAAGTCCTTACCCCCTTCACTGGGGAGGGGAATGTACTCTGGGAAAGAGATCTCCCCACAAAGCTCAGCCATATGCACATGTTTAATGGAAGTACTGAGTGATCTGAAACCGTCCGCTCTCATCAAAACCAAATTAACCCAGCTATAATCATCCAAATTTGCAGTTAAAACTAGTTCCAACTTCTCCCAAGGATTAAAAAGGTGAAAATGACTGGAAATTAACCAGTAACAGGATGTGGCTTGGCACAGTGAGGTGATGCAGCTTTGCACCATCTTGGTGTGACACAGTAACCATGGAAAAATGTGACTTGAAGTCTCCAAATCTGTTTAATTTCAGAGGTAACTAATCTAGAGCTATTTTGGTAAGTCATTTTTCAGTTCAGTGGCCAAATTGAAAAAAAAAAAATTGAACTGAGACAAAACTAAATTTTTTGGTTTATCTGCCCCAGAGGAAATACTGAAAGAGTCTGTCAGCTACATATAAACATTAGTCTGAGAGAAAATATTTCATCCATGTAAGAAAAGCAGAGAAAATGAATGGGTGAATTCAGAGGACTGGAGAAGTTAGTGATAATAGTTTTGTTTTCCCCCAGAATTCAAAGCACTAATTCATAACATAGGAAAGTAATTCATAACACAGGAAACTTCTAGTTGAGAGGAAAGAAATCCAAATCCCTGAGCTCTGAGGCGAGGACCTGTCAGGACATAACAGTACTCCAAAGTGCTCTCTTGTTGGCACTACTAATGTGTGTAAGAACTGTAAGTGTTCAGTGAGACAGGGAGAAGGGAAGAGAATTCATACTCATTCAGTGATGGGATGTGTAGATTTGAGCTCCTGTTTGTTTATACAGAATAAAACATCAATTCTTTCCCATTTATTTTCCCTACCCTCATTGCTTCAGAACCTGTGGTTTGGACACCCTCCCTGGAAAGTTAAAGATGCATGCTCAGAGCTCATTAAGGGGAAGAAGGAAAGCTGTGTCCCTGCATACTGGCAAGTACCTTAAATTGCTAACTAATATGAAGAAACCTCTGCCAGGTTCGTTGATGTGGCATGGAAAAGTAAGAAGTACATTTATTAACTCCCCAAAAAGTTTTGCTCAGTTCTTAACTGTGAGGCTACAAAAGTGAGAAAAGGCATTTCACTCAATAGTCTCATGCTTAGATTTGATTGAAACAAAGAACCTATATTGACTGGAATAAATAAAATCAAACTTTCACCATGGAAAAAATTAGTTTCCTAAATCTGGCTCACAAAATTTTTTTCTTGTCAAGAGAAGTACAGCTATCTAATATATAGCTCTAAACTGTCATTAAAGGCCAGTATAAAAGCTATCAAGCAATTAATTACAAATATATAAGATTTTGATTTTCCTCTCTTCAGTGTAGAGTCCCCATGATTCTTTATGACCTTCCATTTAATGTTATCTCAAAGCCATTTCTTCAGACAACATGTTTCCAACATCCAGATGCATTTTCTTTCAATACAGCAGCACTAGAACTTCAATGCAATTCAAACCTCCCCTCTTCAGCTACTTACCTGGTTGATCCTTTACACTATATAGCATCCCAATCTCCACAGATAAAAGCCCTCAATTGTATGGAACATTGTAGTCCTTCACGCAAGAGCTTGGGCAGGAAAGGGGGTCCTCCATTTGTGAAAGCAGATGTTCACCTCTTACCTTTATTCACCCCATTGCACTGTTTGCTGATCAGGATTACAGATTAATTACTCTCCTTTGCCAGCTGAAGTCTCCTGAGGCCCATGACTGGAAACAGTTCTGACCATAGGCCACAGTATTTCCAGCATAAACTGCCATGATAAACTGCAGGCAAGGGATCCTCTTACCTCTTCCTTGAGCCACTTATTCTCTTCAATCTCTCGGCGACAGTCTCTGTCCAAGTAACCCACAGCTTTCTGAGGAAACACAATTTCAGATCATCTCATCTGAGAGCAGAACTTTGACAGTCCTGCATACTATAAAGAAGAACCTCCTGCTCTTTAGCAGGAAATAATTAAGAAACATCCACACAACAGGCTGTAGCATCCCCTGAGGGATTACAAGGGGATTTAGTTCACAAGGCCAGATGTTTCTCCTCTATCATCCTGCCTAGAGCAGATTATATGTCAAGCAATTTACCAATATTTTTTGATTTTCATATTAAAATAGGACACTTCCCTTTACGCCTAACAAATTCTTTTCTGTTCCCAGTACTGCTCAAATCTTACTGCTTTCAGAAAATCAAGCCTTCAGCTATTAAGAACCCTAAATACAATCCCAAATGAGTGACCTAATCATGTAGAGGCCTGTGCTAATGAGCCAAGGCTACAATTTAATCATTGATGTCAGTAAAGTGGAAAGGAAGAACTGGGAGGGAAGATGCCCCTGTAGATCACCATAAACACAGTCCTCTCTGGATTATATTCTCACATGACTGGAAATTCCAGCATTGAAGTCAGGGAACTTAAACACCTAATGGGCCTAGTGTTTTGTACTGAAGTATGCTTTGCATTTTGTGAAAGTAAGAAGTTGTCACTAGAGCTACTGTAAACCATGTTTTCAAATCAGAGCCAGCAGAGATGACAAAAAACAGCAGTGTATCAATAAACTACATTTTCCTGAGACTGCACTATTGTGGCATTTTAAAAACATTGTATTTTACAAGTACAGTGAAACCTTTTTTTTTCCAAATCGATTCATATTTTCATGCAATCTCTTTATATGTTATTGCTTTTTGAAGTCTGTGTAAATGTCAAAATCAAGGCTATGGCAAAAGCAACATGTTCTCAAACAAGCCTTGTCAGTGCATAGTGCCCCAATTTCCCATGCCTTGTCTGTAAAATGCCCTCACATCTACCCAGTGTTATTCTGAAGGAAAGAAAAAAAAGGTATATTTATATACAGTAATAATCAAATCCATGTGTACCAAGATTTACAGCTTGTTTTACTCTCAATTTATTAGAAAAGTTTGAAGTCTTAATGTGGTTTAAAATAATTAATAATGCAGTTAGCAGTTTTTAACAAAAGCAAAAAGAATACCTTAAGAGCTTCTTCACTGAGTAACTTCATATGCCTGTCAAACAGTTTCTGATTTTCTTCTCTCACAACCTTCAAAGCTTCTCTATAATGTTCTTCCAAACAAAACACAGGGAAATCAGAAATCATTATTTGACATCAATATTTCCTGATAACAGATAGATAACTGGCATGTCATTACTGAACTGGAACTTCTCAGGGAGTGTCACCTGCATAGATGCTCCATTGTAAAGAATTCAAATATCCTCTACAGAAATTGTCCTTCTAAACCCAAAGAACAGTAGTGTTAACTATAAAACTAGCAATTGGGAGTGGCTTATACATTTCTGTTGACAACTACAACAGCTGAGCAATTCACTGCATACTGAGCACTGAGCTAAGCAATTGTCTGCTAAAATATTGGCATCTTAAGATTAAATTTTGTCTCTATCAGTAGCAGAGCTCCTGGAGCCATGTGAGAGATTTGTTTAGAAATATGCTTGTTTTTTGATATAGAAGCATATTGGATCACCTTACCCATGTGACATTTTTTCAGATAGTTGTTATAACGTGCCTAAAAAATTTTCTGACTTATCTAAGGCTCTAAGGTTCTAATTTGACAACAGGACAAAATGGAGAACGTGGCAATAGCCACAGTGATTTGCTTCTGTCATTACTTGTAGTCATTATTTAGAAAGTGTATCTTACAGTGAACTGAATAGGTTTGGCTTCATGTTCTAGTCAATTGCTATTTAATTATTGCATCCTTCCCTTTAGTTCTTTTTTTGCTCTTCTAAATAGCCCACTTCTGCTTGGTATTTCCTCCTTTTAAAGGAATGAATGAGATTGTAGTAATTTTCTTTGAAGGAAGACACTGCATACTTCTTCCAAAGGGCTGACATTCAATCTTTCACTGCACTTGTGGTGCAGACAGCCTATTTCTGATCTGGCTGTAAATGAGTATCTGCTCATGGATGCACTGTGGAGTCAAAGGCAGTCAAATATGAAAGGTGTATTAGTTGTGCATTAATTATTAATTGAACACGGTGGAAGCTGGACTCCACCATCTATATTTGGCATGAAAACGAAGTACTTCCATACTATAACAAATTCACTCTTTCATTATTTCAGACAGCTAAAGAACCTGAGTTGTACTTGGAGAATGAAAAAGGAGCAACTGTATGTCTGAACAGTTCCTAAAGAGGCTATCTTCCCTAATCCTCTCACTGCAATAATGTTCTCCTCACACATCACCTGAATTTGTGGCTCTCTTTTGCTTCCTCCCCTCTCCAGCTGTTTTGTTTAAAATGTCACTGCCAGACAAGATGAACTGTGCCAGTTTCAAGCCCTTCAGTGGTACACACAGAGACACAAACCTGTTCACCTATACTTATTCTCTAAGCCTGTTACACACTCAAGGTGTGAACAAGCCCAAGTTGTTGCTGCCTTGCTTTGAAATCTTGTTAGATTTCTGCTGGAAGGCTGTAGTCCCCAGACACTTCCTAGGTTCAGTTTTAGGGAGTTAAACAAAATAGTATGGCAAACATGCAGTATTGGCAGCATCATTATCTAGTACATTATGTAGGCCACTTACATATGTACCACTATAACATGACTTTCAATAAATAAACTTCTGTTGGACCATGAATTTTTGTTAAACCACGACATTTTGTACCCTGTGACATGCAGGTGATCAGACTGCCTGTCCCTCCTGGCATTCTATATAAAAGCCCATTCTCTTTTTCATTTCATATTTCAGCAGCTATATAGCAAAGTTTAAATCAATTAAGAACACAGAAAATGCATCATGAAAAAAAACCCAACCTCTCCTGAATACAGATGTGGATATCTGACAAGCTGTCTGGAAATGTAGAAATCACAGAGCAGATCTTAATGGTGGTAAAATATGTTTTGAGAGACAAGAAGATAGCTGGCTGGCTCTTATTCACTGTGTCTGATGCCTGGTAATGGCTGGCACAGAATATACAGAGACCCTTAGAGCAGTGTCACTGCCTGTTACTACCAGCTGCTTGGCTGTGCTCACGCATACTGAGAGGGACATAAAGAAAGAAAACCAGGACATCCTTCTCCTGTTGGAAGCATGGCTTATGTAACAGGACAATATTTAAATGATTTTAAAATAATGCAGTAATAAAGAAATCTCTGTAAAGCACTCAGCGCCACAATATATAAGCTGTCTGATTAACCCCACTGCTGTGACAGTGCTGAAGCAGTTCCCAGTGTGCATCTGTGTCTGCACTGGCAGCTTTGCAGGCCCTCACACTGTGTAACCAGGAGAAAAGGTCCAGACCGCTGGCTAAAGAGCTCCCTCTAGTCCTGCATGTAAAGCACTGTGCTCCACAGAAAAGACTGTTCCAAGAATGAGCTCATACTACTTTCCTGTCAAAGGAGCTTTCAATATGTGAAGTGCTTGTAGATGATGAGAAGTAACAGCAGCAGAGTCAACATTTTCAAGTATGACTGCTAAGGGAGCCCTCTGTGTAGGTGACCTAAATATGCGTAGACTTACTTTTACAAAAAACTGCTGTCCCTCTCAGTAACATTTATTTAAAATGGGTTGCCTGTATTTTACAAGAAAACCATCGAAGGACCAGCTTATCAGTTTCTTTAAGTGTCTTCATTTCTGTTAACTTTTATCAAATTTTTTAATAAAGGAACTTTTACAGAGAGAGAGAGAAAGAAAGAAAGAAAGGGAGTCCTTACATTTTTCACGATTATGCAGCCCATCTTAGGTGCACTTAGAAAAGTTTATGCAAATTACTAGAAAAGTTGATACAAGTTTCTGGAACTTGACCTGAAATTAATTTTATCATTTAATTTCTGCAAGCAATATGCAAAGACCCTGTAAGTCTTGCATTACACCAGCTGTAAACTGACCTTCAGTTCTTTCAAGTTCAGATTTGACTTCCACAATATCTTTTTCCAGACTGCTGATCTTCTCAGCATCTATTTCACTTCCAACATTTTTGTACTCCAACCAATAATCTCTCTCACGCTGCCTTTCTGAAATTTTTTTCTCAGTTTCTTCAATTTTGGAGCGCAGATCTATTAAAATAAGAATGTCAAAAGACAAGTTCATTACTGATTTCTTGAACTGGTAATTCTTACAAGGTCAACTTCTTTAGGGAAGGTGCTTTCACAGGGAATGGAAAAGAGGGATTCTTCCACACTACAATACACTACAACCTGATGGCCTTGCATAGTTTCAAGGGCCACCATCATTGCTGAAAACAATTGATCTCGATCTTATTCTTCCATGGAGAGACAACAGTTCTCACCAATATGTTGTAACTAAGGTCACGTCTCTCCCATAGAGAATGGCAGGGATGGAAGCCAGAATTTTCAACACTCAAAACTGGTCTTTTTTCCTGCCATCAATAATTTTATTTTTAATCTTCAGCAGAGCCAGTGCTTAAGACTTTCATGAGTTTCAGAAAAGAGGAAGTCTCTGTACTTGCACAATACTATACATCATTTGGAAGAGACAGATTGATTTATAAGCCCTCCACAATTGCATACTAAATTGAGAAAACCCCATTTTGGGAGAGGAAAAGTTTTATACTTTTTATACAACAAAGAAGTTGAATCTCTCCTTAAATTGCAAAACAACAACAACAACACGTACTCCATCCCAAGTGTATAAACTGCAAACCACGCCTCCTCAACTCACAACATACCTTGAAGAAGTTGTTCTTTATCCTTCACAAACTGAAAAACTGCTTTCAGTGATTCTTCCACATCATCCCTGGTTACAACTTCCTTCTCATCTCGTTTTTTCTCCTTTTTTTCTATTTGCTTTACTAAGCGCCTGATGAGCACCTTCTGTTCTTCCTCCAGAACAACATTCTAAGAAAGAAGACACAGCTGATATTAAAATGTTTTCAAAGTGATAAGTTTAAGTAAAAAAAAAGTAACATCTGGCCTAGCACCAGATGAAATGCAAGAACACCCAGCTAAACACCTGTTCTTCATATCCTGAAAGATTAGAGCAGAAGGGAGATTTTGCAAGGCTCAGACATTTCCTCAGTAACTTCAAGACCACTGGAAGGAAATGAAAGACAAATGAGAGCTGCACTTGGTACAGCACATCAATAATCCTCCATTGCCTGGAAAGAAAGGTGCTTGTGGATAATTTAATAACAATATTTATATGTAGGAGCTATTTGCTTCATTCTTCATGAGAATGTACCATCTTCATATAGACAAATCATGAGACAATCAGGTCACTTGCATATAACCACAGCAAAGAGTCTTGTCAGAGCTGAAATTAGTTATACCTCCTGATTCCACAACTATGATCATAACCCTTGGCATGACCCTCTCTAGTGACACTCAGTTGTTTGAAATTACTGATTGTATGTGTTTGCTCCCAAAGGATACCACAGAGGAACAAACAAGTAGTAAGTAAGTAACAGTTACTAGGCCGTAGAAAGAGTCTCAAGCATTCCTCACTTCTAGGATTAACTCTAAACCACTCAGAAACATTAAGCAGGAGATAAAGAATGGAGCTTAAAGCACTGTCAAAACATGATTAAATTAAAACAATACCACTTCACCCATGCCTTAAAGTACCCTGCTCAATCTAAAATATGGAGTCCTTGAAAGACCATGAACTAGCAGTGAATTGGGGGAATAACTAGAGAAAGATAGCTGGGGGTAAAATTAGAGGAAACTGGGAAGCTGTATTTACATCCTAACAGAAGTTGTAGTGCTATAGAAATTATAGGGTAAAATGCAGCTGCTACTCTCTGAATGGAATGCAGTTGGCATGCCTGAAACCTATTCCATGATGATTCCCTACAATCTGCAACCACAGCCCCTGCTAAGGGGGATGGAACAGAGGGTGGAACAGAGTGGGGACACTGTGACCAGGCTGCATAATAGAAATCCTTGCAGGGAGGAGAATTCAATGGCACTCCGTAGCTGACAAACCACACAGCACCTGTCAGCCAGGGGAGAGAGGAGAACATGAATGACTAGAGTCACTCAAATTCCACATAAACATAAAGAAATAGTATAAAAGGAAGTTAGGAATGGGGAGAAGTTTGGGAAGTCCATCATAACTCCTGGGATCAGTCGTGAAGCTGAACCTGTCTTCTCCCCTCTAGGGACACCTATTGGGTTAGAACCACGCTCTGTGGGCACTGAATACTTTCATTGGGGATTAGAGCTTGCCTGTGCATTGCTTTGAATATGTTTTTGCAGGGAGATACTATCATTGCAAATCCTCAAACCTTAATCTGTCACAGCTTCATGTTAATAAAGAGCATTATTGCATGAACTGTCAGTGTGAGTCCTTCACGGGCACTGGCCATCAGTAACACACTCAAACAAAGTGGGGAGACTCACTGAGGGGTCACAAACTGGGGAGACTCACTGAGGGGTCACAAACTGGGTACACCCACTGAGGGGTCTGTTTCCCTTATGCTGCTGCTCTGTGTCCCTGAACAAGGCAGTCGAACCACCCTCTAAGATCCAACAGTAATCATAAAAGCCTTCAGATGCCTGCAGAAAGAAGAGCAATTGCCACTTCCAGTGATAGTCGAGCCACAAATGAAACACCATCCCGGCTTCAAGACTGAAGGAAGTACCACAGAAAGCTAAACGGATGGATGCTTATAAAAGCAGGGCAAGCATCAGCATGGGAAGGACAGAGAGACCTTGTTTCAATGTTTCACTGCTATGAAGTGCAGCTGCAACATGATCCAGACTAAGGATTTTTGAGCACTTTCAATTTATTTCAATAGGTGACTCTAATATCAATTTTCAAAGTTCACTGCTCACAGTTATCAGATGCCATATTATGGCTGTTTATATACAGGTCATATGCATGGTTTTTTAAAGTGTCACTCAGGTATGATCAGTAGTTACACAACCTTGTTCTAAAAATTACCCAAAACAATTCTTAATCCATGAGGAAGTGTGTCTTCATCATTCAGTGCCAGAAATCGCAGCTAGTAAATAGCATGATGGAATTCCTCCTTTATTCAGTTTTTATTGTAACTAAGTTTGCAGCAATAACTAGATTCTCACAGGAACCTGTGCAATTCCATTACTTCAGAAGTGACTCAAAGAAGGTCAGCAATTCTCAGTGCTTGGTTAGGTCTGCTAATACTACTGACAAAAATTAAACTTATACCATTTATTCTTCACGCATTGAAATATTGAAGAATATTTGTAGGATTGGTTAAAAGGCATATCTGAATGTACTGCAGGAAAGGTACCTACCGAAAGGGGACCTGCTGTCCTGTGCTTGCTGCAGAGAAAGATGCCAAAGCAGGGCAACAAAGATTATAAAAAGACTAGAACACAAATCTGATGTGGAGAAGCTGAGGATGTTTAGTCTGGAGAAAAGGAGGCTCAGGTGGCATCCTAGCTCTCTCTACAACCATCTGGAACAACTGTGTAGCCAGGTGGAGGTTGGTCTCTCCTCCCAGGTAACAAGTAACAGGGCAAGAGGAAAAGGAAATTGTGCCAGGTTTAGATTGGATATTAGGGAAAATTTCTTCACTGAATGGGTGGTGAGGCATTGGAACAGGTAGCTCAGGAAAGTGGTGGAATCACTATCCTGAAATGTTCAAATGACATGTGGATGTGGCACTTGTGGACCTGGTTTAGTGATGAACACAGGGGTGCTGGGTTAAACAGCTGGACCTGATGATTTGAGAAGTCTTTCCCATCCTTAACAATTCTGTGATTCCATGAAATACGTAGGTGGTTATATGGATCTCTTGTGCATTGGAAAGCACCTGCACTGAACTCATTTTACCTTACTGCTCTGTCCTATTCTGTAATGTTCTACTTCTGCAGTTTCTTTTTAGCACGTTATATTTAGAACATTTATGCTATATGTCACATTTAATTCAGATAACACTTTCACTTTTGGCACATAAAGTGACTCACTAACTCTAGTTTCATTGACTGTAACAAATTCACTGAAATAACAAATTTTAATGCATGTAGTATTAGAATGGAAAGAATAAAACTGAATCTGTGAGTAAGAATATCACAAATAAAATTTATTGCAGTCACTTACTTTTTTAAGATTTTCTTTGATCTTTTCTTCCAGTCCTTTCAGATGAAACAAAACCCGTTCAATTGCTGCTTCTTTTGCCGCAATGCTATGAAGAGAGTAAAGAAAGAGACATTCTTACAAAAATATTAGAGAAAGCAATGCTATTTAAGCTAGATTAGATGTAAATGCTACCAAAATGTTTATTTTCATATCATATTGCTTGACTCATTTGGGTAAATATCACTTTCTGCTTACTACACATAAAGAAATGATTTCCCACATACATCTGGGCCTGCATGTTTGGATTTCATATCACCCCTAGACAGCAGCAGAGTCCCTGGTTATACTGTTCCTGTGGAGCCTCTTGAGAGGCTGGAGCTGGTTTGTTTGTTCTGCATGAAGGTTTAGCTGACCTGTCACACAGGTCACTTTCAGGACAAGACAATTTGTGCTCCAGAAAATATTATTCATTACCAGCTATAGAGAAAGCCTAGGCAACTCACTCACACATAGGTCAACTGGATCCCAAACTGGAGAATTCAATGGGATTCAATTCTGCTGACAATGTGCTTTGTTAAGCTTCATAAACTACATTGGTACACAAAGAACTTGTTAGCCTTGAAGAAGAACTAAGGGAATAGGGACTCCAGCCCAAGTAGTATGTTCTGTTTGTATATTTTTGTCAAAGAACTAGATCACTGATTTCACATTTTCATAGGCTACTTGTCATCCTCTTTGCCACAGCTATAAAATAAACATTTCTTTCTGGTGTTCTCTCTCCTAGAATGAGAAACACTGGTCTGCAAATTTGCAAAACTCTCTGTAATATGTACCTATGTTCCCAGCATTCATTCATCATATGGCACAATAGAGGCAAGTATTACAATTATCACAAAGTGTTTTATTATTTTAACAGTTCTTCTTCCTTCAGCTTTTAGTTTGGGGGTTTGGGGTGCTTTTTTGTGGTTTTGAGAGTTTTTTCCCTTCTCTATTGCCTTAAGCTATTTTAAAAGAAGGTAATTTTTTCCTGGTTAATTTGCTAAGTTTGGATCACTGAATCATGCAAATTGCAGGTTACTAAATTTGCATGCTCTGGTGTCAGTGTGCTCCAAGGTATTCTTCAGGTTTTCTATTAAGTAGAAGGCTATTAGTTAGAGACTAGACCAGAGATATGGGGGTACGGTGGTCATGGCCACAGCAAAAGTGCATCATAAGATTGTTGTTCCTAAGAAATGCTGAAACTGAGAACTTGAATGAAAATGCAAAATAACAACCTCCCTAGGAACAGTGCCCATTCTTCAGAGTATGGAAATAAAAAACAGGAATGGAAGCTGAATAAATACTCCACACTTGATAAATCCTAAAGTGGAATGAGACAGCTATTCACTTGTATGATTATCCACCTTTGATGAGTCAAGTGGTACAGACAAGTTACAGATTACAGAGGTGAAGAGAAAGAAATAGAGAGCAAGAGGGATGGAGAAGAGAGAAGGAGAAAGATAAAAACAGCAAGAATACTTTTTTTCCCTTTTTGCCCTACTGTTGCTGCACAAATTACATATTCCATTTCAGTGAAGCACCTATTTCAGTAGAAGACTCTCCAGACAATGAGTCATTTGCTTGGATATTTGCATATACATAATAATAATTTTATCAGAAAATGGTACAATTTTTTTTTCTCGGCCCAGTAATAGTTTCCATATTTCTTCACAAAATAGTTAGTTTTGGACTTTTCAGGTGGTGTTTGTTTCTGATATGATTCTGCTAAATCTAGGCTATTTCACTATGGAAAATTGTACTGTGTGCTCTGTAAAATGAAACAGAAAATCCCACATAAACCCTGTGAACTCATATAGATGTCACTCCAACTTCAGATGTCACTCCAATGCATACTTTTCAGTTTGCTTACTCCACTTTTCATTTCCACACCAAGGCACTACTCCTTTCTCCCTAAACACTGATAATTGTTGGATTATTGGGTGTTCCTGAGGTATTTCCCTTTCAATTTCTGTCTCTTAGATAAAGTCATAAAGCTTAGTTTTTCTCCTTTAAATAATTTACTCAAAAGACTAGAAATCAAGTAAGTTGGACTGGGTTGTAACTGCTTCAGATATTTCCCCCTTGGCTTTTATTTTTCTCTGCTTGATTTTAAGAGACCTTTAATTTATCCATCTCTTACTTTCAAAATAAAACACTTTGTGCTCTGCTCTCAGCTGCACCAAGGAAGACAGCAAACTGTAGGTCCTGAGGTTCTGGCTAGTGACAACAAACCTCCGCGAACACCAAGGAGTCCTAAAAAATACAGTCAAATGTGATCTTGCAACTTCAGCATATGCTGATCAAAAGCTTTCTGCTACTAACAGAAAAAATGTCAGGGTTTTCTGGGTTTAATAATTTTTTTCCCAAGTTATAGCCTAATGGCATAAAATTTCTGACCCACTGAATTGCTTTCTTACAGCTACAGTTTAAAAATCTGAATCAGCCTCAAAACCTCAAAACAGTCAGCTCAGGCTCTAAATTGTATAAGTTGTCTTTGTTACCGGCTTCCTTCAATCACATATTCTATATGAGTGAAAAGTTAAAATATATTAAACCTACTGATATTCTAGTAGGGCTTCTGGTAAATCTGATTCAGGCTCTTGAACTTGCTCTTCTGGTTTCTTCTTTTTCTTGCTCTTTTCCATTTTTTTTTTTTTTTTTTTTTTTTAATATACTTGTGCTGGAAGTGAAGGAAAAAAAAGGTATAGAGATGAATGATTTACAAAACATTGTGCACTCACTGGCATTTGTCACTTGTGATAAGCTTGGAACAGTTCTGAAATGAAAAAAAAGAACAAGTTGAGTTTTTGACAGCAATAATCCTGCCCAGGGGTAAAGCACTCAGGCCCATGTGTATACATATATATACACACATATACACATATATATGTGTGTCTATATATACATCTATATGTGTGTGTATATACGTATATATAGGTAATATATATATATATATATGTAAGGTGTACCTGAGTAGATACAGGTATCTATCACCAGTTACTTATTGCATCCCTTGCTGCAGGTTGTCTTTTACATTCTTGCAAATCAAACCAGCAGTTGTTCCTTTTCCAGTCCTTTGTTTCTTTATCAGGCTTGTTTCATCAAGTCCACTTGTTCACATGCCTTTCTTTCCCTCTCTTTCTGTTCTCCTAGCACTATGAATATCTCCCTTTCACCACAACTCTGATACCAGTTTTCATTGTCAGAGCTGGAACAAAAGCACTTTCTGAAGGGATATGCATGTCAGCAGCATTCCCTGGGCATTCTGGCCCACCTATCAACCTCAGAATTTGACTGGCAATGAACAGCTCTGCAATGGAACTGCTAGTATATGTTACACAAAATAAAAAATGTCCCAAGAAAGGGCACTTAGGAAGATTCCTCGCTTTTAGCAGTCATCAAATCAAATGTCCAAACCAAAATAGTTTCTATAATATAGAATGTTTTGTTACTGAATGAGTAGAAACATTATATATAACCTGTTTTCGTATTAAACTGCTTCTCTGAATTTAAATTCTGAATTTTACAATAATAGCTGAAATTGATAAAAGCTTGTTTTGTGACTAAATACAGCAGGTTGGATACTTTTTCCTGTTAAAATGTGTGCAAGTAAACAGGAAAAAAAATCAGTAAAAAGCCACATAAGCAAGTCTGTAAAATCAAGGGAATGAAGTGAAACCAACTATTGACAGATGCACTATAATCCATACACTGTCCTTTGCCTTCTCACCACACTCACCATACCCTGAAGCAAGGCAATGTCAGCTTTCTGTACACAAAATAACTTTCTATCCTATTTCACATACAACCTTTGCAGTTCCCAATTCAGTACAATATTTTTTCATGAAACTCTAAAAAAATCCTAAAGACATTGTTATTGTAAGACCTGAGATTTAAAGAAACTCAAACAAGTGAATTAAGAAAAAAATCTCACTGAGGCAGGAAGTTAGGTACTTTGCCAGACTCCTTTGAAATTTCCAAACCAAATGTACAAGTGTAGGATACACTTGTTACGTGTAAAAAAGAATCCATCGCAGTTCTTCAGTGCAGAATTAGCTGGACTGCTAGTGATTCCATTTCCACTTGAGCATTATTTTACTGATTTTCCTCAGAAACTGAAGATCACCAGAGCACTCCCTAAGGTTTTCTTTAAATTGTTTCTGTCCCTTTCATTAAATGAATAATCAAATTCCCTGCTTAAAACTGGATACAATCCAGAAAATTTTGAGCAAAAGTATTTTGAAAAGGCTTAGGGCCTTTTTTTTTTTTTTTACTATAGACCCAGATGAGCTCCAGTGATATATTCATGAAATTCTTCCCAAGCAGAGAGGAACAAGAAAGCCTCCAAGCCGTACAAGGTGAAAAAACACATACTACAATAAAGAATTTTGCAAACCATAGAAAATACACACACATGAAAGAGAGAGGAACACATTTAAGGGGACTGAGGATTGATTGCACATTTTAAACCCACAGGAGAACATTTGGAGAAGGAAAGATCTATTTCTTCTCCCAAACAAACAATATTGTGAGGCTCTTGACTGACCCCCTCTATCAGTACCAGCACAGTCTCAAGCAATAACTACACTGCCATTGCATCCATAGAAGGAGCAGGCAGTTTCCTGACACTGCATCCCAACTACAATGACTTCCCAGACACTCTTTACAGAGACCACCTGTAAAGCAGCTCACCACTCTCATGAGCCCAATCATTATCATTAATGCCATCCAAACTAGCACTTGCACTCACATAATTACCCCCCTATACTGAGCAGCTGCACTATCAGAAGCGTCCACTCCCTCAGTTCCCAACATTTACAGACTCACGGAACAGACTGATTTGGAAGGGACCCGTCAGGACCACTGAGTCCAACTTCAGGCCCTATGCAGGATACTCCAAGAATCACACCCACGTGCGTGACAGCATTGTCCCAACATGCTTTGAACTCAGCTTCAGGCCATCCTCTGGGGTCCTCTCACTGGTTACTACAGAGGAGATTGGTACCAGCCCCTCCTCTTCCCCTCACGAGGAAGTTGCAGACTGCGATGAGGTCGCCCCTCAGTCTCTTCCAGGCTCAACAGACCAAGTGCCCTCAGCCGCTCCTCATAAGGCTTGCCCTCAGGCCCCTTCACCATCCTTGTGGCCCTCCTTTGGACACTCTCCAATAGCTTAGTGTCTTTCTTGTGGTGCACAAAACTCCAAGGTGAGGCCACCCCAGCTCAGAGCAGAGGGGACAATCCCCTCCCTCGCCCGGCTGGTGATGCTGTGCCTGATGCACCCCAGGGCAGAGCTGCCCCTCCTGGCTGCCAGGGCACTGCTGACACATGTTCAGCTTGCCATCGACCAAGACCCCCAAGTCCTTTTCCACTGGCTGCTGTCCATCCTGCCGCTCCCCAGTCTGCCGGTACACGCGGGGTTGCCCCCGTCCCAGGTGCAAAATACGAAAAATCGATTATCTCAAGTCACGCTACAACATCGTGCCAGTCACACTTGTAACCCCTTC